>APFE030553398.1:83955-94309 GCA_000404065.3 Pinus taeda
GAAAGGAATACATTGGAATGGATGAAATGACTTAAAAAGAGTTTTGATATACATGGAAATACATTGCAATGGATGAAATGAATTAAAAAAAACTATGCCGTCTATCAAAGTAGAGACAAACAAACAGAGCAGAATGTACCTGAAATTAAAAAAAGCAGAGAAGATGCCTGCCTTTCCTTTGAAGCTAGGGAGTTGTTTGTGCAGTAGTGGATGATCCAATTGACTCCTTATACAACATGAATGACTGTGCACAGACTCCCTCATATGACACACATGGCAGAGGCACACCAGCAAGAACACAGAATGAGATGCACAAGCACATATACCAACCAAACCAAACATACATAAACATACCAAACATACACACGTCGGACCAAACCAGAGAAGGAGGAAGTAAATGAGAAATTTCTGCAATCTTTGATAGATATATGTAGGGTTTCTCTCAATGGATATATTGGCCTCTTATTTTGAATAACGGTTTCAGAGACAAATCCTTGTCTCTTCCACAAACACAAATGGGAGAGAATTTAAAATTGGTCTACAATAAAACCTTCATGTTTTTCTTTGCTTTAATTTCCTTTAATTTCGATTCAGGCTTCCGCTTTTTCACTTTCTTCTAATCACTGCCTTTTATGCTTTCGCTTTTTGAGTTTCTTTTAATCACTGAGTTTTATGATCAATGATTTATTGTTAATTTTTTTAATTTGAAATAAGTTTCAAGTTTTTCATTCATTTAATTTCGATTCACTGTTTAGCTTTTTCAGTTTCAGTTTCTTTTAATCAGTGGGCAGAATCTAACGATGGACCAACGAGCACCAAATTTAAAAAAAAAATAGATATGGAATTAAGGGACATATGGGGTGGCAATGTCGCCCGTAGATTATTCACTATAGGGAGGGTCCAAGGGGGTGGTTGTGACCTTTCAAAGCCCCCCCTTGGAGGGGGGATTGGGGGCAATGCCCCCAAAGCTAAAAATAGATGTAAAATCGCCTTGTCAAATGTTGTAATTTCGTAGTCAATGTGGGCCATTCATTAGGTAGAGATTGGACGTTAGAAGTTATGTTTAATTTAGGGTTTTTTGAACTAGAAGGCAACCCCTCCCTATATATGAGGGAATTTTATTGCATCTATGTAGATCTATATTCTGAATGTGGAAGAGATAGGAGTTTGAGTGTGAAGAGGGAATTACAACGGATCTGTTCTAGGTTTTATCTCTTCAGTTTGTTGAATAATATAAAAGGAAGAACTGGTTGTTTCTCCATGGACGTAGCCCAAATTGGGTGAACCACATATATATATGTCTCTCTTGTTTTATGCATTTTCTATAGAAATTTCACCTGTAGAACAAACCGATATATGCAATGTCCTAAAGCATAATACTTGTTCTACTTCTACAAAACATTAAGCGGAAGCATAATCGAATTCATGAGCAACATCAAGTAGAAACATGCATAACTAATCAAAAGAAATATTCACACATAACACAAGATATATCCAAAGGAAAGCACCAACATAAAACCCCAACCATGTATTATCAATCAAGTGGAGATCCTCAACAACATACAAAAATAATCAACTCAATAGCTATCGTGCTCTCTCTGTAATTAGAAGATCCTGATGATCTTCAATCAGAAGATGAAAATCATGGACTACCTAGGGCTCAATATATAGGCCACAAGTCCTCCAATCTCCTATAATAGATCCTTCTCCATGCAAGGAATACTTACTAGAAATATCCAAGCATATGATAATACACTGTCCCATATTTGATCTCAACTAGGTCTCTGACAGAACTGACATGCAACAGTTATCCATGAGTGAATCCTCGGTTATCTAAAATAATGGTTGTCACATGCATGCAAGCATTAAAAAACTATATTTTATTATTTTAACAACTTGTTAAAATAATCTAACTAGACTTGACTAGTTAGAACTAAGTCAACTGATTCTCTCATTATAGATCTCATACTTATTCCCTCGATTAGTGGAGGAAATTAAGGATAAATTCCTCAATCAGTGGGACAACTCATGTGCATGCTCACAAAGACTTCAAATTCAAATTCCCTTAACTAATTAAGTCAACTGAATTAATTAATTAATATTTCCAAGTGTTGTTAAGACCAAAATTAATTTTACTTCCTATAGATAGACTAGGGACTACTATAAATAGGAAGGGACCTAGAAATTTTATTTTTAGAACTTTCTATTTTTAGTAGTTTCACCTCTCACCCAATGTGGCCAATGACCTCACTGGCCAAACTGTTATTTTTAGACATGATACTTTTAGCACGTCTATTTTTAGCACATTTTAAATTTAGCATTTCTTGTTGCACATTTTTCAACACTCCCTCTCAACAAGAAAGGCTTCCTCTCGAACCCGATCCTAGAACTCTGAAATGTTCTACATGCAACACATCTACCCGATCCACTTGCTCCAACAACACTTGGAACAAAAACACTCCCAACTGACCACTATGTTGGGCTAGGAACATACTCTGATGTTGAAGCTATACCTACTACTAACAAGTGATCCCTCTCTGACATATGCGCTATTGTAACATCTCCATGCATCTCACACCATTGCACACCACTCTGTTCCACCTAACACTGTGCAAAACACTTGTGACTCTCGCATTGCTGCAGCCTGCTAGCTGTGGACTATCCTAGGATTCCCTGCATTGTCACTCTCTCTGCCACTCCATCCGCATATGTCTCTACCCAATCAGTCAGTTCCTGCTACTCCACATTGAGGCTCCTGCAGCAATGTCTCATCCAAGAGGTTGGGTACCTCAAGGATCCTTCCCCTCCTCCTTTGGACGATCACTCTATATCATCCCACCTCCTTCCTGGAGGTATGGTTGCATGTGATCCCTCAGCCCACCTGGCTTGAAGTTTCCCCCTACTGGAGGTCTCTACATGAGTAGATGTCTCTACTTGATCTCCTCTCAACTTCCCCTGTTGTGGCTACTCCACAACCTCCTAAAGCTACTGCACCAATCGTGGCTCCTCCACAATAGTCTGAGACTTCTTCTAGCTCTACATGTTGAGAGGTAATATACCATCCCTCTCAACCACCAAGTCTCCATTAGTTGCCTTGCTGCTTAAGGCTTTGCATGCATCTTGAACCTCAAGAGCATACAAGTTATTGATCTGTAAATGAATCTGATTCACCTATCTAGTGATGATGCATCTAAGGAAAACCTTTCCTTACTGAAGACTACATCATAGCCTCTGTCTTCCAGCATCGCTATCGACACCAAGTTTCTCTTCATTCCTGGTACATACTTGACATCGGTCAAGGTAAGGCGAGATCCATTCTCCCTCTAAAAAATAACCGTGCCTACACCTAAGACACTGTACTTCTCATCATTACCCATCGCTATGAGTATCTGGAGATCTTTCTCCTCCAAAGTACTGAACAAACTCTTGTTGTCGGTAATGTGGAAAGAAGCTCCATTGTCAAGAAACCAACTAATTCCCACCATGGATGAGACCATGCATGTAGAGACTATGAAATCCAACTCAAACTATGAAGCAAGTGCCTCACCTTCAAATACTTCCTCGGATCCCTTCTTGGATTTCCTCCGTGGACAATTTGCAGCATAATGGCCCACCTCATGACAATGAAAGCATTGCACTTTCGATTTGTCAACCTTCTTCCCATCATTGGAAGAATTGGATTCAGAAAGAGAAACCTTCTCCTTCCCCTTCTTTGCCTTACTCGCTAAGGCACTGTTCTCCTCATCATGCATGGATGAAGAACTGTCTCTAGTGCTTCGTACGATCTCCTGCATCAAATCTGACCATAGTTGTTCCCAATCTGGCAGTTTCTAACTTCCATTCATCGAGTCCTTGTAGCTATGCCAACTCCTAGGAAGGCCAAGGAGTGCTAGACTCATCATATCCTCATCCGATATCATGACCCCTACACTTGCAAGCTCATCCCTACATGTGATGAGCTTGGTCAGATACATAGAGATCATCTCATCCCTTTCACACTTCATCTTTCAAAGTTTGTCCTTCAGTGCTAGCTTCCTCTAATCACTATTATTCTGATAGAAATCTTTCAATGTTTTCCACATTGCATGTGGAGTCTCCTCCCCATGAAGGCTCGAGACAAGGTGATCTCATACTCCCTCCAAGAGAATTCTCCTATCTCTAGCCACACACTTCTTCCATTCCACCTGCTCAGTTTTGTCAATAGGCTTAGGGATTTCTTGATCAATGAAATCCTTAAGACCATTATCTTCCAAAACTACCTCCATGCAATCCTTCCAAGCTATATAGTTTGAGCTGCCATCAAGGGCATACTCAAGCGTCAAACCATAGAATTCCATCGATGGAATAGATGTGATAAGAACTTGAGATCTATATCCCGAATAATAAACTTCGAATTTTTCTTGCTAATATTGTTCTTGTTTGATCACCTGTGCTTCGATACCATGTAGAAATTTCACCTGTAGAACAAATTGATATATGCAATGCCCTAAAGCATAATACTTAATCTATTTCTACAAAACATTAAGCAAAACATAATCGAATTCACGAGCAACATCAATTAGAAACATGCATAACTGATCAAGAGAAATAATCACACATAACACAAGATATATCTAGGGGAAAGCACTAGCATAAAACCCCAACCATGTATTATCAATCAAGTGGAGATCGTCAACAACATACAAAAAGAATCGGCTCAATAGATATCCTTCTCTCTTTGTAATGAGAAGGTCCTCATGATCTTCAATCAGAAGATGAAAATCATGGACTACCTAGGGGTCAATATATAGGCCACAAGTCCTCCAGTCTCCTATAATAGATCCTTCTCCATGCAAGGAATACTTACTAGAAATATCCAAGCATCTAATAGTACATTGTCCCACATCTGATCTCAACTCGGTCTCTGATAGAACTGACATGCAACAGTTATCCATGAATGAATCCTCAGTTATCTAAAATAATAGTTGTCATATGCATGCAAGCATTAACAAACTATAATTTATTATTTTAACAACTTGTTAAAATAATCTAACTAGACTTGACTAGTTAGAACTAAGTCAACTGATTCTCTCATTATCGAACTCATACTTATTCCCTCAATCAGTGGAGGAAATTAAGGATAAATTCCTTAATCAGTGGGACAACTCATGTGCATGCTCACAAAGACTTCAAATTCAAATTTCCTTAATTAATTAACTCCACTGAATTAATTAATTAATATTTCCAACTACTATTAAGACCAAAAATAATTTTACTTCCTATAGATAGACTAGGGACTACTATAAATAAGAAGGGACCCAGAAATGCTATTTTTAGAACTTTTTATTTCTAGCAGTTTCACCTCTCACCCAATGTAGTCAATGACCTCACTGGCCAAAGTGCTATTTTTAGACATGCTATTTTTAGCAGGTCTATTTTTAGCACATCCTAACTTTAGCATTTCTTGTTGCACATTTTTCAACATTTTGTGTTTATATTTCTACAATATTTTATGTGTTCCATTGCTCTGTAATATATAATTTTCTAACACTGTGTGGATGAAGTCTTTCAGTCACACACATCACGTCTTCCTTATGGTTGGAAAGTAGGTTTTCTTTGTCAATTTCCAAAGTTGACCACATATGTCTAAATTTTACTATAGTTTGGTGAAGTGATATCTAATCAGTACATTTGCTGCAATTATCTCTTGAATGTTGTTTAGTTGTTTTTGATGGATAGTTGTATGGATGAAGATATGGATCATTGTACTCACTTTTGCTAAATCATTCAATGACAATATAATAAGGAGAATTTGATATGGTTTTCATTGTACTAGGTTTTTCCCTAGTCCTTGAAAAATCTTGTTGTCTCTATGTGTGAATGTGTTTCTTCTGTTGCTCCTTTATGTTCCACTACATTGATGATGATATTGTTCTTTTCATATATTTTCATATGCTTTTTAATAATGTTGTAAGTCTGGATAATGTTATGATTTTGTGGGGTGAATTTAATATGTAAATAATGAAAATGAATTATCAAAGAAAATAAAAATATAGCCCTAAGAAAATTTAACAAGGGATAGGTTCTAGGAGGGAGTGGCAGAGGGAGTTAAATAGATATGTAGAGGGATGGAGGGATCAATGGGGAGAGAAAGTGGGAGGAATGAAAGAGAGAGAGAGAGAGAGAGAGAGAGAGAGAGAGAGAGAGAGATGAATATAGGGACAAGATGGTGATAGCAAGAAGGACAGGGGGTGAGAGATGGATAGGGATAGGGACTAGAAGGGAGGGATACAAAGAGAGTTAATGGTGAATGGGATGGAGTTGGAGGCACAGAGAGTGAGAATGAGAGAGGGAGATGGTGAGAAGGGGAGATAGAGAGAGATATGTTCGGGGAGTGTGACAGAGAGAGAGAGGAAAATGGTAGATGGAGGGAATGAGAGAGAAAGGGTCTAGAGAGAGACATTAGTGGAGGGGGAGAGGCAGATAGAGAGGGTAAGGGGTGATGGGGAGGGATATAAGGCTAGGAATAGGGAGAGATACGAAGAGAGAGAGAGAGGGGCACTAGGAGGAAGTGAGACAGGGAGAGGGAGAATTATTGGGAAGGAGTGGTAGAAATAAAGAGAAAGTTATAGAGAGAGGGAGATGGTGAGGAGGAGAGAGAGAAATATAGGGTCAAGGAGTGAGATGGAGAAAGGGAGAGACAAAGATATGTATTTCTCATTTTTTTCTAAAAACGTAACTAGCACAACCACATTAGTAAATGTGGTTAATATACATTTAAGGCATCACTTTTGACCTCTTATATACCAATAAAATTTATAAATAAAACTAGAAATAACTAAGTGTGTTTAAACCCTCCAAATCATATTTTAGATCTTCCAAATCAGAATGAGGCTCAGAATTAGGTCTCCAAAATCCTGCACAAGGTAGACACCTCGAAACGTAGAGTGAGAGGGTCCACCAAGTATAAATTGTATTCCCTATTTTCATCCTCTAACAACTTCCAAAAAAAAAGCTTTTTAACAGATTCCTTCTTCATTAGGAACCTGGCAGGGCTCGGCTCAACCTAGACAATGAAATAAGCAGGTTAGGTTTAAACCTTGAAGTATCACATAGGCCACCACTGCATCTTCGTATATGGCATCGTTATATTGATTGAAACGATATGTGGAGTCGACACATATCTATAACACAAACGAAACCCAGTTGCTATACCCTGAGAGAAATATGAATTGTTTCGCCCATAATATGAATGTTATAAGCACATTGGCATGATTAGAATCGAAAGAAATAATTGTAGCACGAATACAGACAACATCAAATATTAAGAAAACCCTAAGGGTATGCTTGATCATATGAATCATATTTTAGATCTTCCAAATCACAACGATGTCATTGAGTGTGTGTTATATTCTTTCCATGATTAGGTGAGTGGATCTACCTATGGTTTCGTACAAATATTTTTCACATGGTTTTGGGCATGATGGTTTTCTGCCCATGGTATTTTGTAGATTCAGTCAAGGGAACTATGGTTATGTTCTTATTCAAGGTTATTGGATTGGGGTTTATGAATGATTCAGCATGTATATATATGTGTTGTAACATTGAAAGGAATATAATGAAAAAAAAAATCTGGTGGTCCCGAGAAAAATCAATATGGTAGTCCCAGTTTTGGGATTCACGGAAAATCTCTCTGTATTTGTTTTGTGTTTCTCACCATTGTATATTTTCTTCTTTTTCTGAGAATTAGTTTGCAAGTAATTTTCATACAGGGTTAAAACCTACATATGTAAAATCACAGCTTAAAGGTGTAAATTGCTAGGAACAAAGCAATTGAATTGAAATGAAATGGATTAATGGCTCCAACAAGTCCCAGAATAAACCATACTTAAATTCAATATGTTACTTTTTGTTTTGAAAGTAGAAACTTATTAAATACATTTGATATCATCCATTTGATCATGTATTAGATAAAGAATATTATGTTAAAATTAAATCACCCATTCATTTATTAAAAAATCAAATTTAGTCCAGCCGACATCATCAAAAGTTGAAATAGTCATGCCATTAGAGTAATTACAAATCTCCAAGCCCTCTTCCGAAATAAATACGTGAATCCTCAAAATTAGGTTATGTAGAAATTGCAAAACGTGAAATTCAAATTTTGGATGGAGAGTCTTATTTGAATTCAGTTGTTTATTTCGTACTTCACTTTGCCTTGGTCTAATAGCTAAATTGATGTTTTTGTTATACCATCATTGTTGATGGTAGGGTGCTGTCTGCTATATTTATTGTTGTTCATATTGTTTGTCTCCACGATTCCACTATTAAGAGAAACCATTAATGCCTTAATTCTATTCAAAAATTAATTATTTAAATTATATAAATATAAAAATTTAATTAATTTACAAAGCTGGAATGGATTTAATAACTAAATAAATGTACTTTTTTATATAAGATTACAAATTTTAATTTAGAAGCAAATTAGGATAGGTAAATGTCTTCCCAATGAAGCGTTTTTTTATGGGATTCTATTATGTAAGTACATTAGTCTTACTTATTAATAAAAGTAGGAACCGGTATGGTTTGAAATTTCTAAAACTATTCTCACTTGTATGGATTCATTATTTAACAAAATACATCATTGTCTTAAAAAAATTGGACGAAACTAGTTTATGTGTGGTTTTTGACATGATTATTATTCAAAGAAGTAACATAACCATTCCATATCTATTGTGTCCTTTATTTCGGCATCATTGGTGGTCAATGCAATAATATAATCATTCCAATGATGTTTGCATTACTGGAAAACCATAATCTATGTGAAAACATTCACTTTTGAATTTTTTTAGTAGGCTATTTGAAATAGATAAAACACCCCCTATCCTTAAAGAATAAACCAAAATTATAAGAGGAAAAAAGTTGTACCACCACTCTATGATCCTCTCCTAACTAGCTAACAATCCAAACCAACCATTTAATTCTCCAAGAAAAACTATATATTCTCATTGAAAAGTTCTATGTATATTTGGTTGGATTTCCTTTTACAATTCCATAGATATATTTTGGAATAATTTTTCTTATAAAAATATGAATAATCCTTCTTTATTTTTTCTTTTTGTTGAATACTCCTTTTCAAAAGAAATTACTCATTTTTATTTTAAATTTCCAACTTTAAAAAAAAAACTATAATTAAATTTTATTAAGTCAACTACTACTTAAAATTTAAAGTAATGTGCAAATCTATCAAAATAAAATAATAAAGATACAAATTATACATTACGTAATTCAATGTTATAAATCACTTTTCAATTTAGTTCCTATACAACTTTATTAGAACCCATGGTATTGGTCTATGGTATTCATGGGAAAGATAATTTAATTAAGGGGGAGCTAAGTCTATGAGAATAAGTGGTATTGATCTGTTGTAAATGTGTAGGTTTGTGTACTTTGGTAGAGAGAAATGGTTTTTGTTTTGTACGTAATCTTTTAAAAATTAGTGTAATAATTTTCTCCATATTATATATTTAAAAATGAAATTATATTATTTTAGCTTTATGCTTTATTTATAGAAATTAAACTAGAGTAGATATATCTATCCAACTAGAAGCTAGATCGAAATAATTGTAGTTGCAAATCTTTTCTCAAATTTTGTACTCAAAAAAGAGTTTTTCACAATATGATAGATTTAGTTAAAATGAAGTTTTGCACATTGTAATGGATCCAAAATTAAATAGATTTAGAATGATAATATACTAGCACAACCACATTAGTAAATATGGTAGATATACCCCTAAAACATCATTTTCTACCACTTATACATCAATAAACTTTATAAATAAACCTAAAGATAACTAAGCATATTTAGACACTCCTAATCATATTTTAGATTAGTGAAGCTTAAAATTAGGTCTCCAAAATCCTGTGAAAGGTAGACCCCTCAAAAAGTAGAGTGAGAAGGCCCGCTAAGTTGAAATCGTATTCCCTCTTAGCGTCCTCTAACAACATCCAAAATACAAGGTCATTAACAAATAAATAACAAAATAGCTTTTGAGGGCCATGGGTAGAGTGAGAGGGCCCGCCAAGTTGAAATCTTATTCCCTCTTAGCTTCCTCTAACAACATCCAAAATACAAGGTCATTAACAAATAAATAACAAAATAGCTTTTGAGGGCCATGGGGTTTTAGTCCCAATAGTTTATGAGAATGAGTGGTATTGATCTATGGTAAATGTGTTTTTTTGTAGTTAGATAAAGAACTCAAAATGATTTGTGCTTTTGGTAGGTAATTTTTAAAAATGCTATAATAATTTTATCCATAAAATATATTTAGAAATGAAAATTATATTATTTTAACTTTGCATTTTATTTATAGAA
>APFE030553405.1:0-31158 GCA_000404065.3 Pinus taeda
ATCAAATTATTAAAATATTGTTATTAATAGTAATATTATTGTAATAACCTTTCGTAATATTATAAGATTAACTCCAAGCTAATATTATAATATTAATTACCAATTAATATTAATAATATTAGTCTAGGGTAAAATAAATTTATTTATTTTTTATTTATTTTTTATGAGTGAAATGAATAAAATTGTAATAGTTAATTATTAATAATCCAGGTCTAGGGTGAATAATTAAAAGAGTGATCTTACTATTATTAAACCAATGATATCAAGAGAAAACAAGGACCAGCTAAACAAACCGAGAGGGGTCAGGCGAAGAAGAGGCTAAGGTAAAAGAGCTGGGATCCAACACCTACTATTCTTCCAGTCGTCATCCCTATTGAGATTCAAAGGTCTTTTCTCGATCTCAAGGGCTTCCCTCAATTTACGATGGTGAAATTGCGCCACTTTTGCGATAACTTGAGCCTCTTCGATACAAACTTGATGTTTAGTTTTCTCGGTATGCTCAGCAAGGGCTGAGGACTTGGCCCTACCATGCCTCAAGTCTGTTGCGTGCTCACTAATCCTTTGATTAATCGAGCGACCAGTTTCACCAATGTATGGGGCCCCTCAGGAACAAGGAATAACATAGACCCCTTTCATGTCTTTAGAGTTGAGCGACATTATTTGCATGCTATCAATACGATGGAGTTAAGATTCCCTTCCCTATATGATATCCCATGATTCGATTCATTTGATTTTTATGATTGGTTATAGAAAAAATAATGCTTAGACTTTACAAAATGCAATATTTAACATGTTTTTCTTTCTCTTTTGGAAATAAAGATATATTTTTGTAGTATATTAATAAGATAAATTGAATATTTTTATGAGTGTTTTTTTTTACACGTGGGTGGAATTAAGTTTTGCTTTATAATTTTTATAATTTAATTTGATTTTAAAATTGGTTTTAACTAAAGTAGAATTATATGGTCAATTTTTTTGATCCGGTGATAGAAATTATAATTAGATAAAACTATTACGTTTCACCAAATTTTTATTAATTTTGGAAAGTATTTAAAGAAAATCTTAATTGTTAACTTATTTTTATATTTATTAATATCATATAATAACAATCAATTTTATTTTAATTATTGAAATTTAATTATACAAAAGTTAAAATTTTAATTACATTAAATTTAAAATGATATAAGTCAAGATACCAATTATTAACTTATTTTTATATTTATTAATATCATATAATAATAAGGAATTTTATATCTTAAGGGTTAGCTCAGTTGGTCAAAATCAGTGCCTCCCATCGGGAGTCATAGGGTCCAATCTCCCCGAAACCCTTGGGGGCAGGCCTTGCTAGTGGGCCGCGATGCTAGATTCCCTTCGAGGTCAATTATAATAGATATTTCCATGGACATAGCACCACCTGTTGACCAGAGTGTCCATGAACCACAACCTAAAAAAATAATTAAAATAATAATAAGGAATTTTAATATTAAAATTAGCTATACAAAAAGTGAAAGATTTTATTACACTAAATTTTAATAAATCTAAAATGGTATGAGTCAATTATCTTGAAGTAGCATTTTATTATTAAGAAAAGTTTTCTCAAATTTTATTTCTACATCAAATTTCTCCAATTCTTATTAAATTTATAGTTTAATTTAAAACAAAATTTTATCAAATTCATTATTTTTTTTGTTTCTTTGAATTAAATTATTTTATATTTTATTAATATCATATAAAGTACAACCAATTTTATTTTAATTATTAAAATTTAGGTATACAAAAAGTTAAAGATTTTATTTTACTAAATTTTAATAAATCTAAAATGTTATGAGTCAAGATACCAATTATTAACCTATTTTTATATTTATTAATATCATATAATAAATCACTAGCTGAGAGCGCGCGCATAGGCCTGACCTAGCTACCTTCGTTGCCTCCTACAGCCTTCCTGCTTGTCAGCCTCCTGCTATTGGGCTTCCATGGGCTCGATCTCGGCCCCTCCTTGATGGTTCTCCTCTCCTTGGGCAGCTTCCCGTTCTTTTCTTTTCTCTCGGTAGCCTCTTGTTGCTGAGCTTTCCTCCACCATGCCCCTCTCTGCAGGGGGAGATTCTTCCTCACAGCATGGAATAAACGAACAAGAAGCAGCATTCATTGCTTTAATAACAGAAAATGGAGCTCCAAAAGCCAGGCCAACTACTAGCAAATTTGTGAAGAAGTTAGCAGACATACCAAAGATCTCTTTACCCCCAAATCTACCCAGGAAAGTTGTTATATCTTTAACTGAACGTGGATTGGTAGGACAATTTACAGGGTTGTGGCCCTCCCCTAGAGCGCTCCAAAAATGGGTGGAGAGAAACTGGAGTGCAAATATACAAGGGAAAATAGCTATAAGGTTATGTGGAAGGGGACATTTTACTTTCCTATTCGAAACCAAAGAAGACATGAATCTAATAGTCAGAAAATGGTCCTTATTTTATGGACTCTAGAGACTTGTATTTGAACAGATGGTCACCAGATTTTGACTCAGAGATGGACATCCCAGGCGCAGTTCCGGTGTGGGTCAGATTGTCACATATTCCCCTCCACTGTTGGAGTGATGAGTCAGTGAAAGCTATCGGAAATGTGGTTGGCAAGTATATAGACAGATGTGAGCCAAAAGATAACATGCACGCCTGTGCTCGAATCTGCGTGGAAGTAAGCCTGGGGAAAGGGTTACCAGAGGTAATAAAAATCAAGGCGGACCAATGGACTCACATCCAGCAGCTGGACTACGAACAAATCCCTTTCAAATGCAAGGTATGCCATGAATACGGTCATTTTGCAAATAGGTGTAGTAAAATAAAAGAAGTAGAGAATCCTGAGAATGTTGAGACACAAGAAGATACTTGGGAACAAGTAAAAATAAAGAAGCCCTATAATAAACAAGTTGCTCTGAACCCCTCTCAGCCTCTCAAAACCTTAGCTTCAGCCTCTATTCCTCCTATCATCACATACCTCCAGTAAACCCAATCTCTAACCCATTTGCACTTCTGGGGGAAGACCTGCCATCCCCTCATTCCCCTACCTGAGTCAATGCATTAGCCATCATCTCTTCTCCCACCTAGAGCTTATCCTCCCCCCCCCCACCCACCATTGATCAAATTCTCACAAGAAACAAAGTCAAAGAAAGGACCCATGCTTGGGATCAGCCGAAAAAAAGTAGGAAGGAAATCCCAAAAAGAAATAAGAGACAAGGCAGCAGCAAAGGAAATGGCCATCGGCACCCAACAGTCAATGGACTCCTTCGGCAAACAGAATGGAAGTGAGGAAAAAAATCAGCAAAAGGAAAAGGGCGGAACTCACCACAAATCGAGTAAATAATGATTATGGTCTCTTGGAATAGCAGGGGTCTGGGCGCCACTTTCAAAATCAATGCAGCACGAGACATAATAAAACAAGAACACCTAGACATTTTTATGATCCAAGAGATCAAAGTGAATAACCAAGAGGCTCAAAAATTGATCAAGACTCAAATTTTTTTTGAAGGAACAGCGATGGACTCCATTGGAGCATCAGGTGGTATTTGCACGTTGTGGAACAAATGGAAATGGGAACTTGTCAAACAAAAACTCAATAATTATTGGGTCGGGACAGATCTAAAAAATGAGAATACAAATGAAGAGTATACCGTTATAAATATATACTCTCCAAACCATTACAGAGATAAAGTTATGTGTTGGGAATCAGTAAAAGAAGAAGCACAATGAGGACCAAGAATAAATCTAGTTATAGGAGGGGATTTAAATTTGATTTGACATATAGATGAGAAGCTGGGAGGCAAGTACTTCAGCGATCCCTCAAGAGTAGCCCTGGAAGACCTCATAGAAGTGGAAAAACTATTTGACATTCCACCAAGCAATGAAAAATTCACATGGAGTAATAAAAGATCGGGAGCACATAATGTAAAGGAAAGACTAGATAGAATTTTGGTTCAAGAGAATATAGCAGTAGCCTTCCCAACCATCAAAAGAAAAATAGTGCACGCTTCAGCATCTAACCATAAGCCGATGGTGCTGATCTTGGATAAGCTGGAGAATCTCAGTCCGATTCCTTTCAAATACAACAAACTCTGGGATAGCAAAGAAGATTTTGGTAAGCTAGTAAAGGAAAGCTAGGAAACCTCTATTATAAGCTCCCCCCATTATGTACGGGAAACTAAACTAAAAAATTTAAGATCAGAACTAAAAGCTTGGGCAAGAGGAAACGCTCTCAAGGAAAAAATAAAAAAAAAATAGAGCTGCAAAAGAAATTGAAAACTGGAAAAAGGAGAAAGAAAATCTACAAGATACCAAGAAAGAGCATGCTTTTGAAAAAGAAATCTTCTTGGATCTTTACAAGCAAAACATGCAAGAGGAGGAGGAAATTAGGCAAAAGTCCAGATGCTTATGGCTTAAAGCGAGGGATAAAAACACTGATTTTTTTCACAACAATTTAAAGATAAGAAGAGTTGGTAACCAAATTGATAAAATTCAAGTGGACGGACAATAAATAAAGGAATTGGAGGAAATAAAAAAGGCACCTTATAATTATTATGAAAACCTCCTTTCAGCAGGGGATCAACAAGTGGACAACAAAGAATTCCTTCAGCAAATCAGTAGCAACATAAATGAACATCAAAACAGAGCGCTTGAGAAAGAGGTCACAGAGGAGGAAATAAAAGAGGCAATCTAGAGCATACACTCGGAAAAATCTCCTGGACCGGATGGGTTCACCATTACTTTCTTTAAGAACCATTGGGCTACAATCAAAAAATATTTAGTAAGAATGATCAAAAACACTTTCAAAACTAATAAAGTGGGAGAAAACACGAAAGCATCCCATTTGGCTCTCATCCCAAAAAAACCAAATCCTATCTCTTTTTATAGATATAGGCCAATCTCTCTATGCAATTCCTCTTACAAAATCATCATGAAAATATTGGCAATTAAACTGAAAAAATTCTGCCTAGTATCATTTCAGAAAACCAAGGTGGCTTTGTCCCTAAAAGACAGATAATAGACAATGTACTATTAGTTCAGGAAGCCATCCATAGCAGCATCCAAAGAAAGGAAAAAGACATGGTTATAAAGCTGGACATGGCCAATGCTTTCGACAGAGTAAATCATAATTTCCTTGCTGCCACTCTTCAAAAGTTTGGCATCTCTCCCAAGTTCATAGACATTATTATGGTTTGCATATCCAATCCTTGGATTGCTGCGTTGATCAATGGTAGGCCAAGCAAATATTTTCGAAGCACTAGAGGTTTGAGACAAGGGTGCCCGCTTTCTCTGTTTCTTTATATCTTGATGGCGGAAATGTTGAGTATTCAGCTAGAAAGTCAAAGAGAAAAAAGGAAAATTACAGGCATTAGAATAGCCTGAGGGGCTAAAGAATTAAACCACTCGCTCTTAGCTAATGACAATCTTCTTATTGGGGGAGCCTCTAGTATCATAGCCAGACGGTTCAAAAAATTCCTGGATGACTTTCTTGATGTCTCAGGAGGCCTTCTAAATAATAAAAAATGCAGAATTAACACTTGGAATGTGCCAATAAACATAATGCAGAGGATCTCTCAAATTATGGATATCCCGGTTCAGTTAAAATGGTGTCATTTTACTTATCTTGGTTTACCACTGGAAAAATAAATGGTTAAGTCAGAGGTCTGGAAAAAACAAATTGAAAAAATGAGGGGGGAAATACAAAGTTGGGGGATGATGTGGCTAAATCTAGCAGTCAAAACAATTTTAATTAAAGCTCTCCTCTCAGCCTTGCCAATCTATCAGTATACTTTAATTTTGGCCCTGTCAAGCATTCACAAACAAATGGAGCTAATCACTAGAGGCTTCCTTTGGCAAGGAAGAAAACAAGATTCCAAAAAATTCAGTCTTGTTCGATGGGATCAAGTGACTCTCCCATTCGAAAAATGAGGTATATCTATCAGGATATCAGGTTGGACAAACAAGGTCCTTGGTATCAAGCTTGTTTGGTGAATGCTAAATGGGAAGGATCAATGGTCAAAGCTCTCTCAAGGAAATATCTTAATTGTCAGCAGTCAAAGATGCTTACAGAAATAATTCCAAACCACCCGTGTACCCAAGTTTGGAAACTCATCAAGAAAATTATCACTCAAATTAGAGACCATATCTCAAAATCTGAGGAACGGGAAAGACACCTCTACTTGGAATGACAGATTATTGGGAGTAGCACCCTTGAACCAACACCAAAATTTAAGAGGTCTGAAAGATTGGATGGATGAGAAAGGCACAACCTCTTTATACTCCATCTCTGACTGGGATCAAAACAGATGGATTGCTTGGAGAACTCAGTCACTTCCAAACAGACCGAAAAATCAGTGGGAAGATTTGAAGCTTATTCTTGCAAGAGTTGCTCCCATAAATAAAAGGAGCCAGGATAGTTATATATGGGACCCAAGCCAGGGAAATTTCACAGTTAAATCAGGCTACAACTTTCTTCAAAATCACAACAATCACGAAAATTGGAATCTTTGGTCAGCTGTTTAAAAGAATGAATGCCTCCCCAAAATTAATTTTTTCTCCTGGACTCTTCTAAAAGGAAAGACCCTTACGGTGGAAAATTTAAGGAAGAAAGGTTTTCATGGCCCCTCAATATGTGTCTTGTGTCAAAAAGAAGAAGAAAGCATTCAACACCTCTTCTTGAATTACACTATTGCAAAACATTGTTGGAAGCAACTCATCAGTCCTCTTGAAATGAACATTGACACAATTGAGCAGCTAATAACCTTAAACAAAAATTGGGTGCAAAGCTATCCATATGTCAAGAAAAAAAATTGCCATAATTCGAACCTGGAAGTGCCTCCCTTCCACTCTTTGTTGGTAAATATGGTTAGCAAGGAATAAGTGCATTTTTAAAGGCCAAAATCCAAATTCAGGGTCCATTTTAGCCAAAACTTGGGGTGAAATTTTGGAGATGATAAGTGCACATGGCGTGCTAATCATGGATCAAAACAGCTGGCAGCAAGAAGAAAATGATTGGTATAGCAAATCCCTCATTGAAGGCTCAGCTAAGATTCAATCTCTAAAGAAGATAGGAGGAAAAACTAGAGAATGGAAACTTTGTGAAAATGAAAAGGAGATAGAGGATTGGACCAAAAATCAAAGAAAACACATCCTTTTCTTTGATAGAGCTTCAAAGAACAACCCTGGAAGAGCGGGGGCAGGTGGGTTAATAACTGATCCGAATGGTGAGACAATTGCTACCTATGAATGGGGCTTGGGACTATGACGAACAATAGGGCGGAGGCCTACAATTTTCTTCTGGGCTCTAGTATCCTCAAAAGACTCCAGGTAAAAGATCCAATCATTATTGGAGACTCAACGATTATAATTGCTGCAATGGAAGCAGGGAGAGACTTTAAAAATCAAGCCTTAAATAAAATCAGGCAAAGAATTTTGGACAACTTAAAATTTCTAGGAAATGTTGCTTTTAAACACATTCTAAGAAATCATAATCAAAAAGCTGATTCACTTGCCAACAAGGCAGTGGATCGAAGAGTTGGGACAGTGAAAAAAATCCAAGAAACTTATGAAAAATCAATCCCATAATTTGCCTCCTCAAGAGGATTGGTACAAGGCTCAAAGCACAGCTAAACACATCAACTCGAAAGAAGCAAAGCATCCTCATACAAATAAGCAGCAGGAGATTCTCCTGCACATGTCTAGCAGGAAAATCTTAGCCAATCCTTATCATGTAGTGAGGAAAATCCCCATTATGAAGAAAGAGATGCTTTGTGACCTGCTCCAGAAAAGAAACCACCTCCAGGATCAGAACATAGCTTATACAAGTCATATCAATCAAGGTACTGCCCAAACTGATCTGAACAGAAAGTTGGGCAAGCACGGTACTCAGGGGATTACTCCAGAGAAAGCAGAGAAGAATCACGAGCCTAGCAAGCTAAATCAAGCCTACAAAAAGCAACCCAAGTGTAGGAACCTCCACCACCAGAATCATCATTGCACAGCTAAAGGGAGGGAGCATCGTTTCTCAAGTAATATAGAGTGCTCGTGTTTTCAGGCTCATAAGGGAGGTGAGCTAAGAGTGTTTAGATATCTATGTAGCAATCTCAATGCGCAGGCGCTGAGTAGAGGTAAGCAAGTTGTTTATAGAATTAGTCCTGTTTTGCAAGTCGATTCTTCCTGCAGACTCACCATTGTGTTAAGAGTGTACAGGTTCCTACTTATAGAGGCTCTACCCTTTTGGCCTCTAATCCCGTCTTCTAAGGCCATTGATACCAACCCCTTTGATCATAATCATTCTTTGTTGAAAAGAAGCCTGATTCTCCTTTTTCTCAATCAGTGTGCTCTCCCTATTCCATATCCCTCCTCCCTTTCCCTTCTCAGTTGTGTTCTTGGCCCTTTTCATAATATCAAAGGATCTCTGTGTCTTGTCACTGGTCTCTCTACCCTGACTTCTTCAGTTCTCTCAGCATTCCTTCCTCTTGGAAGTTCCAGCCTAACAAGCCCGAGACTCTCACCTCTCGTCTGCCCATCTTTCATAAGAAAACCCATATAGTCTACAACATCAGCAAGAGAACTCAATCCTGTTGGTATTTCAAAAGGATTTTTTCAAAAGGGGAAAGGAGATTTCAAAGCAATCTTCTTGCAGACCATCGCTCCAGCAAGCATAGAAGCTTCCAGCAAAAGAACAACGATCAGAAGAGTAATACAACTGACAAGCCAATCAAGATGTTTTGTAATCCATTAGAAAAAGCGGAGAAAAATGATAGTTGCGCTCTGTATCATGCCAATTGTTTCATGATTGGTTGCTTTATTCAAACACTCAAAGACCTCAGTTCCGAGATGAAGAGTGTGAATAACTACAAGAAAACTGAAATTGAGAATCAAAAAGCTGAGATGAAGCGTTGAAGGATAAGTATAAGCATCTTGAGGATGCAACTGATTATATAAACTCTCTGAACGAAAGCGAGCAGGGTGAAGCCTTCTCAAGATACAGTAAAAAGAAGGGTCATTATCTTGAGGAATCTGTAAACCAATTTCGGTGAACTTCATGTCTCCTTCCTCAAATGCACTGCAAATTTTGTTTGTTACTTGGTCAGTTCGTTCAGCAATATGGGTATTTTCTTTTCCAGTATTTTAGAAACAAGGTCTTTCATGTCGAGGTAGGGACTACACTCCCCTTTTGCGCCTCCATTAAAGACCTTTCACTCTCGAAATGTAATAGGACTTAGTCCTCCATCTATTCTTTTATAATACAAAAATATCCGACCCTGTTAAAAAAAATATCATATAATAACAATGAATTTTATTTTAATTATTAAAATTTAGCTATACAAAAAGTTAAAGATTTTAAATTATACTAAATTTTTAATAAAATCTAAAATGATATGAAGTCAGTTAGCTTTAAGCATTTTTATTATTAAAAAGAAAGTTTTCTCAAATTTGTATTTATACACTCAAAATTTCTCTAATTCCTATTAAATTTATAGTTTAATTTAAAAGCAAAATTTTATAATTCATAATTTATTTTTTTCTCTAAATTATTGCATTTGATTAAAAAAAACAACAACAACAACGACAACTATTTATTTAAAAAATGGATTTTTATACCTAAGGTGTTTTCTCTATAGAGTTGGCTGAGCAAATATTGTTCATCCATCCAATCCTAGAGGTCCAATTTCTATCCTCCTCCGTCCAATAACTTTTTACCATGCGACTCCTCTCATAAGACCCCGAGTAGCGTAGCAGTTCATGTTCGAATCTCTGCCACACCAACATTGTTCCTCTCCTCCTCTTGTTGCAAAACCCAGAAAAATGATGTCGACGGTTCCTCCAACCTAGTCCCCACCACCCCCTCTGTATGGTTGCTCGCAAGAAACCAGAACCGCTCCAACTGCGAGCCCGACGAGAACCTTGCAAATTCCAACGTTGGTGGCCTCACATAGCAGAAAGAGTGGCATCTCGATCAGATCCTGATCTGTGCAAATATTGCTTCTATTGTTGGATCCCCATGAACAAAGTTTTTTTGCATGCAATTACAATAACTGTCAGTTCATTTAAAGTTATCCAAACCTGTTATCTTCCTTGCAATTTTAGTGGTATGCCTTTGAGAATTGTTAAAGTAAAGCAGGAACAATAATCACAATTTTTTTTTTTTTAACACGATCGGTTACTTATGTATTATAAAAACTTCATGGAACAAGTCCTTTTACATATGATAGGGGAAGAAGAGAGGGGAGGATCCAAAATGGGTATGTAGACCCTTGATCCTTGTTGGTGAACTTGTGGAAAGCAGTTTGAAAAAGATAACGGCTATATTGCTGTACAAACAAGCCTACTAGAAAACAAAATTTACAAGACATAGTTCAAGTTACTACTACTGGTTGACAGAATCATCGAGCTGAGGTTCCTTTCTTGCGCTAGCCCTTGTCGAGGCCTCTGCTTGCATGCTCTGAGTTATTGATTTGATGTGGGCAATTGCTTCCTCCATATGGTTGCATTTTTCCTTGAGACCTTCGATCTCCGCTTTCTGTTTCTCCAGCTTTTTTCTTTTTGATTTGCTATCAGCTTGGAATTCCTCCTTGAGTTCGTTGAAGTGCTTTAGGAATCTTGCTATCATGAAATAGTGAGCTTTGCATAAGGTGCAGCTACTGTTGGTGATAACACGATCCAGGGGGTTCATAGCTGGGTCACGGTCTTCAGGATTCTCGGCCATTTCAGGACCTCTCTTGGGGGGAGCTTTGAGGAAATGATGCAGAGGGGAGAAACAAGGGGAGCAGAAGGAAGGAGGGGGAAGGGGAAAAGATAAAAGAAAGAACTAGCAGAGGGCGCAGTTCTGGGAAGGATCGGAAATTGCGATGTGGGAAGTGAAAAGAGAGATGATGAGCAGCGGGGCGGATGCAACCGGAGGGCAAGAGAACGCTGAAGGGAGAGGGCGCTGATTCAAGCAAACAATGCTCTGGTTATCCGGAAAAAATAACAAGACCTTAAGAACACAAAAATTACCACTATAAACGGTTGAAGGCAGCCTCCTGTCAAAGCTGGACGAAATGCGACCTCTGGTACTGAGAAGCTCCAGAGACTTTCTGAAGTGAGTCGTTCCTTTGCTCTTTTAAACTTGAGGAGTTGTAGCTCTGAGTTGAGCGAAGAATGAGGATCTCTGAAGCATATATAGCAGGATGAGAGGCTGATCAATCGGGTCTATCGAGAGATACGCAAGGATTTGGCTAATCTTGAGATCGGACCTTGGATTATTTTTGCAGTCAGTGAATATTTTGATGCGACATATGCCTAACATCTGCTTGGAGATGTCACTAGGATTCTGAGAAATCTTGGGCCCCTACCTGTTCGTTTTGGCAACAGAGATATATTTTGCATCATTCAAAGTGATGAGGGGTCGATGTCAGAGAGGATGAAGGCTGCAGGCGACTTGACAAGCTTAGGAAAGTGAGCAGGAGGAATAGTATGATTACTGAGGTGACCGATATTTAGAGATTTTGGAGAATGGTGGAACCAGCTACGGGATTGGCTTGTCATAGGTGGTGTCGTTTTCTCTAACTTGTCCAGTAGGTCTGTTGGTTGCCCTGGTGGCGAAAGAGTCAGCTTCTGTATTGATGTCCCTCAGGACGTGCTTGAAGGTGGCATCCCCCAAATGACTGATGTTGTCCATGATCCTTAGTTTTAGATTGCTTAGAGCCGCTTTTTTGAACTCTTCCCCTGTAGCCATAGCTGCGATTACAATTGCCGAGTCTCCCAGGATGATTGGGTTCTGAATTCTCATCTGTTTCAGAATGGTTGTGCCTAAGAGAAGGCTGTAAGCCTCGAACATGTTGTTTGACATTTGACCCAGGCCCCATTCGTATGTTATAAGAGCTTTGCCATGCTGATCCTTTATAATTCCCCCTGCCCCAGCTTCCCCGGGTTATTTTTAGAGGCTCCATCAAACTGGAGAGTGATTCGGTTTTGAGCTAGAGTCCATTGACTTATTTCCTCCTTGGTACCTCTAAGTTTCCAATTATTCCTTCTCTTGTCTGCTTTGAGGTAGGATTGCTTTTCTTGTCATAACTAAGACAAAATTTGTTGAACCAGTCATTCTCAACTTTGTGCCAACTGGATCGATCTGGTTGAGAGATAGAGTTGGTGCTTATTGTATCCGAGATAAGAGCCATAGTTTTTTCCAAGGTGCGAGCTGGATTTGGCTTCTGGTTGTTGCAAATACAGTTGTTCCGGGTGAGCCAGATTTGCCAGCTGAGCGTTGAGGGGATGCATTTCCACAGGCGAATGATAGGGGTCTTGTTTTTCTTAGGATAAGGATAGCATTTATCCCAATTTTTTTGTAAAGAGGGAAGCTGGTCAAAGGTCTCTCCTATATTCAGAGGAGTGATAAGTTGGTTCCAGTAGCTTTGGGCAAAAGGGCAGTCAAAAAAGAGGTGTTGGCTACTTTCTTCCTTAGCACAACATAGGCAGCAGATAGAGGGGCCAAGTATACCTCTTCTTTTGAAGTTCTTGGCAGTGAGAATCTTGCCTTTAAGAAGGGTCCAGTTAAAGAACTTGATCTTTGGCAAGCACTCAGATTTCCACACTGCGGTATAGAGGTTCCATTTGCCTGTTGCTATGTTTGCCTGAAGAAGTTTATACCCCTCTTTGACTGTGAAGTTTCCTCCGCTAGGGTCCCATATGTACCTGTCATCAGCCACTTTGTTTGTGGGGGCAGATCCTGAGAGAGAGGTCTTAAGGTCGGTCCAAAGAACCCAGAGATCATTTGGGAGAGAGAGGCCCTTCCAATCATGCCAACTGTTATGATCCCATAGGGAAATGTCATATAGAGAGTTCAAGTTTTTTGCTTCCATCCAAGTTTGCAGGGGTCTGAAGTTCTGGAGTTGGTTTCTTGGCTTTACTCCAATGATTCTATCTGACCAGATATTTATTTCCTTTCCATTGCCAGGCACTTTTGAGATGTGGCTTCTGAATTGAGGGAGGACTTTTTTGATGAGTTTCCATACAGGAGTACACGGTCTTTCAACAATTGTTTTAGAGAGGACATTAGAATTCGAACCGTTGAGATACTTTCTTTTGATAACCTCCACCCACCATGAGCCTTTTCCTATAAACATTCTCCAGATCAGTTTGAATCCCATAGCTCTATTGGAGAGACTTGGGATTTTGATGGCTAGGCCTCCTTTTTCGAATGGAAGGATAGCTTGGTCCCATCTGACAAGGCTGAATTTTTTTGAATCTTGCTTCCCTCCCTGCCAGAGGAAGCTTCTCATAATTAGTTCCATATGCTTGTGGGTGCTGGCAGGAGCCAAGGTTACTGCATATTGGTAGATGGGAAGGGCGGAAAGAATAGCCTTGATGAGGGTAGATCTGCCAGCCAAATCTAGCCAAGACAGCCCCCAGCTTTGAAGGATTCCTCTCATTTTTTCTATGTGCTTTACCCAAATTTCGGACTTAACTGTTTCTTTTGCTAAGGGCAGACCCAAATAAGAGAAGTAGTTCCAATTTCTTTGCACTGGGATGTCCAAGATTGAGGAGATTCTTTGCATGATTTGAAAAGAGGCATTCCAGGTGTATATCTTACATTTTTTTATTGTTTAGCTTTCCCCCTAAAGCTGTTAGGAATGAGTCCAGAGTTTTCTTGAATCTTTTTGCCATTAAGCTTGAGGCTCCCTCGATTAGAAGGGTGTCATCCGCAAAGAGCGAATGATTGATTTCTTTAGTCCCTCTTTCTATACTGATCCCTGTGATCTCCTTTTGCTTGTGAAGTTTTTCCAAATGGATACTCAAGGTTTCCGCCATTATGATGTATAAGAAAGGAGAGAGAGGGCAGCCTTGCCTCAGTCCCCTAGAGCTTCTGAAGTAGTTGCTCGGTCGACCATTGATCAGGGGGGCGGTCCAAGGGTTAGAGATGCATTCCATGAGGATGCTTATGAATTTGTTGGAGATTCCGAATTTTCTGAGGGCTTCTGTCAGGAAGTGGTGGTCAACCCTGTCAAAGGCATTTGCCATATCTAATTTGATGATCATGCCTCTTTCTTTCCTGTTGATGCTATTGTGAATTGCTTCTTGTATCAAAATGACGTTGTCCGTGATTTGTCTATGGGGGACAAATCCACCTTGGTTCTCTGAAATGAGGTAGGGAAGGAGCTTTTTAAGCCTGTTAGCTAGGATTTTAGTGACTATCTTGTAAGAGACATTGCATAGAGAAATAGGCCTAAAACGGTCAAAGGAGAGGGGATTAAGGTCCTTGGGGATGAGGGCAAGGTGTGAGGATTTAGTATTTTCCCCCATCTTGTGTTTTTTGAAAACATTTTTTTACCATCCTCACATAATATTTTTTTATTGTGTCCCAATGATTTCTGTAGAAGGCAACAGTGAACCCGTTGGGTCCCGGGGCCTTGTTCAGCTGCATGCTGAAGGCTGCCAACCTGATTTCCTCCTTTGAAACATCCTGGTCCAATTCTCTATTTTTCAGATCAGAAATTTTACTCTATGGTCTAAGGAAATCCGTGTTGTCCAAAGACTGAGGGCCTGCTGATAATAGAGATTGAAAATGTCTGAGTGCTGCCTCTTTGATTCCTTCTTGATCACTGATCTCTTTCCCCTTTGCCAATATTTTGTCGATTTGGTTTCCGGCACGTCTGAGCTTTAAGTTGTTGTGGAAGAAGGAGGTGTTTTTATCTCCAGCCCTGAGCTAGAGACACCTTGATTTTTGCCGTTGTTCTTCTTCCTCCACTCTATTTTGTCTGTAAAGTTCCCTGTACATTTCGTTTCCTTGAGTTTGGTCTTCCTTTGTGTATTGGATGTTCTCTTTTTCCTAGTTCCACTGTTCCAACTTCTTATGAAGATCCACTCTTTTTTTATTTTCCATTGCTGCGTTAGCTCTTGCCCACTGTTTTATGGTTGTTCTAAGAGACTTTAATTTAGTTTCCCATATGTAGTGGGCTGAGCCAATGACTTCCTTAACCCACTGGTCTTGAATGAGTTTGCGGAAGTCTTCTTTAGAGTCCCAGGATTTATTGTATTTGAAGGGGAGAGGCCCCATATTTCTTCCCTTGTCTAGAGTCATGACCACAGGCTTATGGTCTAAGGCAGAGGCTTGGATAATTTTGTTTTTTATTGAGGAAAAGCCTGCGACTATTCTTTCATGTACAAGGATTCTGTCTAATCTCTCTTTAATGTTGTGGATGCCAATTCTTTTGTTGCTCCACGTAAATTTCCTGTTATGAGGAGGAATGTCAATAAGATTATGGGTCTGGATTAATGTTTCCAGAGAATCTCTTGAAGGGTCCGCGAGGAAGTTCCCGCCTAGTTTTTCATCAACATTCCTTATTAAGTTCAGATCTCCTCCCAAGAAAATGTTCTTATCTTGAGCTCACTGTAAATCTGAAGTTATTGAATCCCAGCAAAGGGCTTTGTCCCTGTAGTGATTCGGGGCGTAGATGTTGTAGATAGTGTAGTCTTCTTTTGAGACTTTGTTTTTAGGTCTGTTCTTACCCACCAATTGCAAGAGTTTTGATTGGTAAGGTCCCATTTGTTCTTGTTCCATAGAGTTCCTATACCTCCTGAGGCGCCTGCTGCACCGATTGTTGTACCTGTGAAGCTTTTGTATCTTTTGATATGATTTTGGAAGTCTTGTTCAGATATTTTGGTCTCCTGGATGAGAAGGTCTGGCTGCTCCTGATTGATTAAATCCCGACTGCATTTTCTTTTAAGGAGGAGCCCATCCCCCTGCAATTCCAAGAGACCCAAATCATCATTTACCAATTTTTGAGTGAGTCCTGCTCCTCTCCTTTGTCTTTTCCCCACTTCCTTTTTGCTTGTCTAGGTATGTGTCCATTGGTTGCTGAGTTCCAGTGGCCATTTCTTTCGCTGCTGTTTCATCTCTAATTTCTTTGTTTGACTTCCTGCCTGCTTTTCTCGGAGGGTCAGAGGGCAGGCTAGCTTCTTTCAATTTGTTTCTGGTGAGGATTCGGTCAATGGTTGGGGGGGGATAGGACGGGGGTAGCGAGAGGGAGGTGATGACTGCGAGGGAAGTGTCTCGGGGAGATGAGGGGGGAGATATGGGATCTTCAACTGACAGGGATTCAAAAGGGTTGGAGGATGAGGGGAAGGGAGGGGATGAACTAGAAGGGGGAGGAGGAGCAATAGGATTTTCCGGGAGAGGCTTGGAGCTAGGACCTTGAGAGGGGTTAGATTTTTTCTTTTTAACTTGTTCCCAAGAGCCTTCAGAGATTTCGGCATTTCCATTAGACTCATTTGTTTTTAACTTATTACATCTATTTGCGAAATGTCCATATTCGTGACATACCTTGCATCTGAAGGGTAGTTTCTCATAGTCTAGCTGTTGGATGTGTGTCCATTGATCTACCTTGATCTTGATGGCTTCCGACAGGCCTTTCCCGAGATCGACTTCAATGCATATCCTTGCACAAGCGTGCATATTCTCCTTTGGCTCAGATCTATCAATGTATTTTCCGACTGCGTTCCCAATGGCCTTTACTGATTCATCTCCCCAGCAGTGGAGCGGTAGATGGGGTAGGCGGACCCAAACCGGGACTGCGTTTGGGATGTCCATTTCCGGATCGAAGTCGGGAGACCATCTATTCAGATAGAGGCCTCTTGAATCCATAAAATAGGGGCCATTTCTAAAGATAAGGTTCCTGTCCTCTTTTGATTCGAACAGAAATGTGTAAAAGCCCCTTCCACAGAATCTGATAGCTATTTTTCCTTGTATAATCACATTCCAGTTGCGTTCCACCCATTTTTGGACTGATCTGGGCGAAGGCCAGAGGCTAGTGAACTGGCCTACGAGGCCTCTTTCGGCTAAAGAGATTGTTGCCTTCCTCGAGAGGGTAGGGAGGAGGGAAACTTCAGGGATTTCATCAAGTTTCTTGACGAACTTTGTCGTGGATGGACGGATTCTTGTTGCTGCATTCTCAGGGATAAGAGATGCGAACAGTTTCTCATAGTCTTCCAAGTCTGGGGGCGGGGAATCAGTCCCAGCCATTGGAGCGAAGGAGAGCCAGAATGCAGACGATCCAGGAAGAAAACGGAGGCTGCAGGGATGGGCCCCAGAGCTGGGGCCGGGCAGGAGGCCCGATGGGAAATGGAAGGCGGAGAGAAGCCTAGGAGGGGCGCAGAGGAGGCAGACCTAGCAGCGGAGCTGCCAGGCATGGGTCTGGAGGGCACAGAACCAGTCGGCGAACACGCGGGAGATCCAAAAATTAGCTACTTCTCGTCCCCGAGAAAAATATCTTCTCGATAATCACAACTTTACTCACTTGACAACTAAGGAATAATATGTTGAGTGATCTCCATTTATTGAAGATATCTCAGACAAATCCCAGTTAATGAAAAAATGAAGTTTCTGAGTCAAATCCAATTGATAACAAAAATATTATAATCATAATCACAGTCGGGAAGCAGCGAAAAGGTGACAAGAGTTGCGAAAAACACACTAGGGATCTCTGTATCAACGACAAAAGGATCACCAAGTTTCACCTTGCAAGGACGCCAACATCACTTGACATATAGTAATTTAATTGAGTTTAAATATAAATAATTAATTAAAGTGATAAATCTAAAAAATTTAGAATCACCATAGAATTATAGAACAAATGAATCTAAACCCCACTTTTATCAAATATCTTAAATATATTCAAGAGCAAATACACTGCTAGATTTAACGATTTCATATCATTGGGCTCCCACAGTAATGATGAATAATGATTAGTATAAAATATATAAACCAACACACCAGTAAAAGCAGAAGCCGCGAAGCCACCACACCTGTAAATTTGGAAGCAAAGAGGCCATCTAGAGGCTTCAATGGAAAATCCCATCACAATTGTGCCCTTAACTTAGTACAAATTTAACACATAAAAAACTTATTTCATGGTTACCCTATTAATTAGATACATGGCAATTATGCTTCTCACCTTTCATTCATTGTTGCCATCTTTCTTAGAGACAAGGCAATCATGATCAGGGTTGGAATTTGACGGAAAAAAAAATTCCATCACAGGGTATTTTAGCCATATTTGATGTTTAAAAATTTTGCATAATCGTCTTCCCTGATGTGTTCTAAAATTTACAAAACGTATTGTTGATGGGTTATTATTTTACAAAAACATCCTTAATAATGCATATCAAGTTGTGTTTCATTTGGATTGGGCCTGTCATGGTGTCACATCCATCCATTTATTCACCCAGTATGGAGTAAGACTGCGAGTAGGCGGACATCAAGGTTGCATGTCCTTGCGCCTCTCTCGTCTACTAAAATGTATTATGGAAATTAATTTGACACATTACATTGGAGAATTTATGGTCTTCAAATAATGTATCAATGGATTACTATCAGTGAAATTGACTAATTTATTTCCAAATTATGCTTGAATGTGCCCAACTCTGTAATATTCTTTAAAAAATTTGTGTAGAGGACAACTTACAATGACTCCACGCGGAGAGCATTAGATCATGGATGGGAGATGTAATTGAAGAATCACATGTATACCAAACTTTTAGTGCCTTGTAAAATCAAGACCTCCTCCATAGATTTGTGCTAAGCTAAAATCATTGCACTCCATGTGGGCTTACTTGTTTAGCTTCGCAACCTTGGAGGTAGTCTCCTTTTTCTCAACATGACCTTAATACCTTCATGGTTGGATGGAGGGAATTAAACCATTCAAAAATGTACTTAGTGTGCTTTGCGTATATTCCTTTTTGTCTGTTAAAATTATGTAAAGCTTTATAGCGAGTTGGTTTAATCAGTTTACATTTTTTATTTTGAAAATTTTACTATGCAATAAAATTCCAAAACGAAATTTTGTTAAAATTATGTAGAGCGTTAAAAAAAAATCCAAAACAAAATTTAAATGAAGAAACTTGCCACTCCAATGTTTTAGAAGAGTTCCAGAGAATTCCATAATGTTGGCCCACTTTGCAACCTTTACAAAATGGAAAATGGAAAATAACTCATAGGTTGAGAAAACTTAGGTACTCACTTCATTTTTTTTTTGAATGGTGTATGTAGTTATTTTTCACCAATTTGTGAGTTATTTTCCATAGGTGACTATCATTCTACAACAAATCATTATATAATATAAAGATTGCTTTTACTTTGTTTATGACATATTTTAGTGTGAAATTATCTACTACCATTCCATTCTACTCTAATCAAAGCAGTTTTTAATTTAAAATCAATTAGTCATTTTTCTTATTTATTTTAAGTTTAAAATATATCAAGATTGACAAAGTAGGCCCTATTGAATGGTCTTTCTCACTAAGAAATGCGTATAATTTTTTGAACAAGACTTACAATCATGTACTTTTAGTCTGTAACAATTAATTTTAATCTTAATTTGATTGTGAATTTGGTTATTCGGAAATTTTGATATAAATATATATTAGAAAATAACATATATTATCATTATTAATTATAAAAGAATAAAAGGTTTAGGGTTCAAATAACTCATTTTTGTGTTATGGGCAATTTTTTTAATAAATATGTAAAAAATAATAATATAATTGTATTATTGAAGATAATTTTTTTTTTCAAAATTTTATTGGTGAAGGGTTTATTTATTATCAAAAAATTATTCTTGAAGAGCAAAATTTTAAACATAACATTTCTTGACAAGAAGTATAAAAGTCCAAAACATCAAAACAAAAATTGTCTAATAAGTAAAGAAAGAAAGAAAAAAAGAAATTATTTTAATGTCCATGAGGCTAACGATAGCCTATGGGACAAATTGCTTCTTCATCTGCTTGATGTATTCAACCCTTTTTCTGTGAAGCTTCACAATAAATGCTCCCAGCTTCTCGACAAACCCCTCGCTAAATAGATTATCCCAAGAGCTAGCTGCTAGCATATCTGCATAACTTTCCATGTTGTCTTTGAAAGCCTCACATTCTAAAATGAAATGTTTTTCTGTTTCCACTTTTCTGGAAGAACAAAAAATGCATATTCTTTCCTCCCACACTTCCTTTGGCCTTTTCCAGCACCCTGTTTCACAATGGAGTTGATGAGAATTAGTCCTTAATTGAGCAATAAGAATTTTGGCTCTCTAAGAGATATTGGCCTCTATGTATGCTGTTGGTTGATGACTATGAGTGGGATTAAACACTTCAATATAGTAATTTTTCTTTCTTCCTAGCTCTTTATCCCAAGTATGCTTGTGGAACTTTTCCATAACAAAAGCTTTTATCTCTTTGTTGTTTATGGGACACAAGTTTAAGCAAATACCCCATTTACTAAACCATTTGTTATTTTGTTGCATCCAAATTTTTTTGCTCTTGCACAATCTATCATTAAAGACAACCGTAGGCCATCTACCCTCTTCCATTTGCTCAATTTTTTTTAAATACCTTATGACTCACACCATAGCAATTGCTTCAATAGGAGCAGCCCCTGTTTCACTTAACAATATATAATAAGGAACTGTACTTTTAATCTTAAAGTTGTTTGTAATCAAATGCTTCTGAGTTTTATCAATTTGTCTCTAGTGCATGTCGGATGTACTATTGGCCCATAGTTCACAACCATAGAGAATCATCGGAATGACTAGAAGCCCAAAAAGAGTTTGAGTGGTTTTCCAGTCCCATAACGCTGCCTCTCTACACCTATTTTGAAAAGCATAAAATGCTTTCCAACCCGCCAAAGTTCTTTTCTTTCTACAACCATTCTAACTTAGATTTTTGTTGAAGTTAATTCCGAGGTATTTGCAATCCGCAACTTCTTCCAGAATCTTGCCTTCAAAGTAGAACTTATGCTGGTTATGTTTTCTTTTCTTAGAGAAGAACACTACTTTCGTTTTGCTGATATTGACTTGCATCCCCACACTTCTACAAAAATGCTCAAGGGATAGTAAGTGCTCTTAGAAACCAAGAGCCAATTTAACAATAAGAATAAGGTCATCTGCATAAAAAAGAAGTCTTATAACAAACTTGCCCAAATAGATACCATCACGCCTTTGTGAATTTAACCACTGCTCAAGCTTGTCGATATATAAACCAAAAAGGGTAGGAGACAGTGGGAAACCTTGCTTGACCCCAATATCGCTTCTAAAACTTTCAAAAATGCCCACTGAAGTTCTAATTTTGACTTTCACCTCTTCATACAGCCTATGCATAGCTGCTCTCAAATGTTTAGGAACCCCAAGTTCCTCCATTATGTGCCAAAGCTTATCCCTAGGAACCGAGTCAAATGCTTTTTTGAAATCAACAAAGCAACAAAAGACTTCTTCCTTTTTCTCCCAAACTTTTTTAATGATGTGCCTTAAAGTTATACAATGATCAACTGTTGAATGTTTAGGTCTAAAACCTGCTTGCCCTTTAGCATGTTTATCTCTTTCTTCTGCCAACTTGCTAAATTTTTTTTATAGTGTGCTTCCAAATAGCTTTGCAAACAAAGGGTTTATCATGATGGTCCTATAATTGGAGGGATTATTGTATTCACCACTTTGGAAAAGAGGTATTGCCAGACTAGTTGTCCAATCTATGGGGAGCCCTTTTTATATGATGTTGTTGAAAATTTTTGTAATGTGAGGTGCAAGAATCTTTGAGCCCCACTTTAGATAATCTGCTTGGAGTTCAGCTAAGTCTTTTGCTTTTCCAACGCCCAACTTCTTGATACCCATCTCTACCTCTTGTACTGTGAAGAGTTCAGTATCAGTTTTGACCAAGGGGGGAGGGTCAACCTTGGAAACCTGCTCATAGAGTTGTCTTGCATAGTCAAACCATTTAGAAGTTGTAATATTATTTCCAATTTGTATCTTTTTCAGTTGGAGCTCCTTCCAAAATAATTTGGGATTATTTTTCCTAAGGAAGATTAGTTCTTCCCTCCTTGAAACCATGAAATCGACATTTTTCTTGCTTAATAACTACTTGTAAGCTTTGAGCTTTATGTTATCCTTGTTTGACTCTTTCCACATTCTCCTTGCCTTTTTGCATTCCTCATCAAACCAAGCATTAACCAGAAAGCAATTTGTTTCAGACTTCTTAATTTTTGCTCTTTTGCACTTTGCAAGTGCGCATTGAGTTAAATGTGTTAATTCATGACTATGAAGGTTGTGAATTGTAATTTTCTCCTTCTCTAAGAGCCTCTCTAGCGTCATTTTGAAGGTATTACAATTTTCTGGGGTCAAAAGAATTATGCCCTGTGGGAGATTTTGTTGGATATGCTGAATTTTTTACTCTAATTGTTTCTTTCCAATCCAAGAGAAACATAAATAAATTGGCTTGTGATTTGATTTCAAGTCCCCAGCTGATCTCCAATCAAAACTTCCTCCATTTTCTCAAACAAACCATGTGAGAAAATTACATAATCTAGCACACTTGCTCCATTGTAAGTATTGCAAGTGAAATTACCGGACTTTGCCCATCTAGTCAAGCCATTACAAATGATTAAATCAAAGGCCCCACATAGAGTAAGTAATTGTTCACCAAAGATATTGCAGCCCTTGTCCTCTGAAATTCTTTCCCACTTATGACTACTTTCTTCTGTAAGCCAAATAGGGTCACAATTATCTTTACAACGAAGAATGCTAGCTTTCTCACTTGCAGTCCTAGCATTGAAATCACCCACTATAAGAACTTCACCTAGCTGTGAATATGTTGCAATATCAGCTTTTAAGGCTACAAATGGATCTTTGTGGTCAAGCCCTCTACCTTTGTAGATTTTTGAAACTTGCGGCGCAAAATAGCATGTTGCAATTCTGATGTGGTTTCCATTTTCTGACCAAATGAATTGCTTAGAGTCTTCTTTTTCTAACTGAATGAAACAACCTTCTTTCTCCCTTAATAAAACCATGATACCCGCATTCCCTTTTTCATTCCATGTTGCCTTTTTCCACACTGCCATCTTCCAGTATCCTTCAAATAGAGGTGTCTTGCACCCTTCATGCTCATGTGTTTCTATGAGGCAAATTATGTCTCTATCTTCCGCAATAGGCCCTAACCCAGGTCCTCGTCTCCATCGGTAACCTTTGTAGTTCCAACAAACTAATCTTAAGGAAACTTGGGTATGACTTGATTGCTATTTATTTTGACATGCAAGACTCACATTTGAGTCTTTGTCCCTGCTTTCCCATACTGAACTTGCTTTCTGATTTCCTGTTGAAGAGTTTGTTGCCTCTTCTTTGTTACCATCTTGTTGCTATGTTTTGGAAGGAGGTCCAAATCGCATTATCACAACTTTTACTTTATAAATCCATGCTCTCTCGCCTTCATCTCTTGTCGCCTTAACCTTTAAAATTTCCTCCCTTCTTTCCTCCTATTGTTTTACAGTTAAATCTTATTCTAGGAAAAAATGAGAACCCCTCAAGAGATGTTTCTTGCTTAGAATGATATATTTATCACGCAAGCTAGGCATAATGACTTTTATGGGCTTGGCTCTCTCCCCATTATACTTACCCACCCTCCATGCTTGGCATATTTGTCCTTGCCATGGCAACTTGTCTTTCAAGAAGTCTCTTGCAAGGTCAAGAGTACATTCATTTTTCCCATAGTCTTTCACCCCTTTAATAATTATGTTTGCTGCCCTATTTTGTCTTTCCTTGCCTTCGCTATCTTGCATGTTGTCAACCTGAATATTTGTTTCTCCTTCCTTATTAGCAGAATTGCCAATAACTTGAGCCCAAGTTTTGGAAACTTTGGTGGAATATCCTTACGTTTCTTCTCTTGTGTTCTCTTCGTGGTTGCCTATTTGGGCAATCATTTTCCCTTTATCTTGGGATGATTTCACATTCACCACCTCTGTACTTTCCACTACAGATTTCTTTATGTTTTGCACATCCACCTTCATGCATTTCCATTCTGTCTTCCCTATCAGGAGAGCTCCTGTAGCAATGCCACTTGTTCTTTTAAAACTTTATTGTTTTCTGCTAAAGCCTTGTTCTCTGTTGTTTTTATATGAATTTTATGATCTCTTTCCTACCCTTTAACTTCTAAAACCTCCAACCTTTGTTTTGCGTTTAACAATTCTTTCACATAAAGATCAGATGACTAAGTGAGAGGTGTGGATGTGGGACTATATAAGGCAGAATCATCAATGACTTTTCCTCTAGACTTCTTGTTGCCACGTGCTTGTAGAGGAGACTTGTTTGAGTGCTTTTTACGAAGGGTTCGAGTAATTTTCTTTTTAGACCATTTCTACCTTGTTTACTCCCATTTTAGACGGGCTATTCTTCGTTTTAAAATGCCCCGATATTGTTTGGCATTGACCCAAACCCACTTCCTAGCTTTGGCAGACGAGGCAATTTTCACTTGTCCTAAATCATTTGTCTCCACATGTTTTCAAATTCCTTGTTCCTTTGTCATGTTTAAATGCATTTATTGCTCGTTGCTCGTTGCTCGATACTTCTGCTACATAAAAGCTCCCTGCTCTCACACTACTCATTGTTCACTACTTGTTGCTCTCACTATTGACCACACTGCTCACATTGCTTTGCTCGTACTACTCACACTGCTAACCACACTATTCACACTGCTTTGCTCATAAATGACCTGAAAATTTCAACTACAAAACCCCCGAACTGTCTCGATTTTTCTATGTGAACTAACTCTATAGATGAAGTCTACTTGCATTATGAGAGGACCTTCGTGCCTCTAATAGGAATTTTAATAATGATTACTGTGTAAGAACAAGTAGGAGAAATCCAAATTCCAACTTTGATAGCCAACATCGCTATGAGTAATCCAAAAAAAGCAAACAAACATTGCTCTGAATAACCAAGAAAAAGCAATTCAATATAAAAGCATCGCTAACGACGAAAACACAAAAGCACATATAATATTTTCTTAAGATTTTTTTAATTTAACTCTTTTTATGATAAGTGTTTAAAATGAGTAATGTTAATCCCTTATTATAAAGGATTTGCTTATTTAGAATACTTTTTCATATTATAATATTTTTTAAATAATTTAAAATATAAAATATAAAATTGATTATAAATGATTAATTTATTAAAAATATTGTAATATATCATCTAAATTTGAAGAAAAAAAATAGTTAAAAATGTATTATTGACATTTTCTCTTTTTGATGTGCATGTTTGTTTGGGTTTATGTATGTGTTTTTTTGTTTTTGTTTTTGTTTTTTAATGAAATTATGTATAATATGAATATCTTGATTTTTTCTGTGTATTTTTAAATAATATTACATATAATAGGATAATTTAGGTTGTCAAGGTTAAATAAAAAAATATGATTTTAGATTCATGATAAAGAGGATTAAGCAAAGTATTTCGGTAGAAATCACATAAGAGAAATTTTTGGCCAATGTGTTTCGAACCAACAAGTGTGGTTCATCCTCGGGACTAGATGATAAACCACACTTGTTGGTTTGAAACGCGTCAGCCAAAAATTTCTCTTATGTGATTTCTACCAAAAGACTTTGCTTAATTCATTATGGATCACAAAAGCCTGAATACAGAAAATAAAGAGGATTGTTTGTTATATTATATGATTGTGTTTATTAGATGATAAGAGATAATAATGATATCGTTTTTATTTGTGAATTATATGGTTGTATTTGTTATGTGGTATTATATGAGGATGATATTGTTTTCCTTTTGTTAAATTATATTACTATGTTCTTTTAGATGGTAAGATGATGATGGTGGTTATATTTTTTGTTTGTGAATGATATTATTGTGTTTGTTAGATAATATGATATTAATCTTGTGTTTTCGTTTGTTAGACACACCCATCAATTTAACTATAATACTCTGCCAACGAAGTTGGAAAATTTGTCACTGAGTTGGAAAGCAAGCCTTAGTTTCAGGGGACCAGGACTTCTAACCCTCCTCCCTCTTAGGACCACCTTAAGGAAGACCTACAAAAACTACCAATGTGATAAGATGTTTCAATAAATCAAAGCTATTGATGGATATTCTTTAAGAGTTGGTAGGTTATGAAAGCTCTATACACCTAATCCAACTTTTCCAAATGAACCTTACTCTCAATCCAAAGGGAAACATCTATATGAATTCAAAGGTAGGCATATGCTTTCTTCGAAGGATGATTGCTGCCAAGCCCATGTCCTGGTTGACTGAGTTTGATCCTTGTAATTAGTGTAATCAAAATCCTTCAAAACATCTGCCAAGACCTTGATATTAAGGGCGTCTACCCGAATCATCATGGCTTTTGTTGCAACAATCCTTTCATCGAGAAGAGAAGCGTTGGACATGGGAAAGCCAATGATATCTATAATAATCATTTGGAAACTCAAGAGTGGCTCCAACCTCCCCTAAACAATCTTTGCCTTGTCAATTTTTTGTCTAGCTCTTTGACGTTGTCCTCTGAGTTGTTATTGACACAACTAGTGTAAACAACGGTGTGAAAACTCATCCATTTTGTCTTCACTTTTTTCCCTGACCAACATGGAAATATAATAAACCAACAATTCCCTCAATACTCAAAGTATTAAATAAGGAATCCTATAAATTCTATAATCTCTGAAAAGTTGAAACTAGATTTTTCTCATTTTTTTTCAAAATAATCTTTATGTAATATCTTTTCTTTCAAAAATAAGAGTTTTTATATTTATTGATTTAAAATTTTCAGACGGTCTTCCCAAATCTTCTATACTTTTTGTGTATCTTTGCATCTTTAGGGTCAATTGCTAGTTTAAGACGTAGTTTATCTATTCTACTTTTGAAAAATGTGGTGGTTGTTTTCTTATTTCCCTCTTTGACATATTTACAACAATTTCACTCAGCCCCAACATTTTCTCCGTCTCTGACAATCCTCATCCATCTATGAGTGGTTGCACGTCGTTAGTCCCTCTGTGCCTATTTTCAAATTTGAAAAAGCCTCCAATAATCACCCTAAACGGGGATACTCTGTGTTTGTCATCATCTTTTGAAAAAGAGCAGATAGTGTTTTGAAACCCGACTCGTCCAACATTTTAGCATCAATAAGAAACCACGTCTTATTAGCTATGTCGTAATGCATTCATTTTATGTGTCAACCTTGAATTAGTTTTGCAACTGACAAAAAATTAAACAGTATTTCACAAAGGTAACATTAGATATTTAATTTTATTTTTGTTTATTAGCTAGCCTAGATCCATCTTAATTATGGATCTACCAAGTGCCGAGAGGGATCGAATCTCTTTTCACTCTAAAAGAGGTTTGCATATCAAGAGATTTGATCCCTCTTAGCGCTTGGTAGATTCAGAGTTAAGATGGACCTAGGCTAGTTTAAGTCCCCCCTTTAAATAGGATACATTTCACATGAATACCATGGGTCAATATGATTGGCCATTTTTATTTTATTTTTATAGGGTTATTTCTATTTCTATTTCCATTTTTTTTATCGAGATAAATTGGTTACATTACATTAAATTAATATTTTTTATTTGATTTTATTTTTAAATTTTTATTTTATTTGTATGCAATTTGACTTAGTCAAAATGTTAAACATTACATTACAACATCTCTACCATACTGGGTTGGAGAGCATCTCTTGACGCAGTAATTTATTTATATGCATTTTTATTGGTTAGAGCCTTATTGTTCCATCATTACACTTTGCATGGGATTACATAGATTGCATTTAACATCAATGTATTATTATTAATTTATTTAATACAACGACTAAATAATTGTAAGTACAAGGTATCTTAATTTAACAAATCAATTCATGCTATCACATTATTTACCATATCACATTATTATCCCTGCCACAAGTAGGTGGTAACGCAGTCGATTTATGGGCTTGACCTTGAATTAGTTTTGCAGCTCACAAAAACTTACACAACATTTCACAAAATTAACATTAGATATTTAATTTAATTTTTGTTTATTAATAATTTAATTTATTTATATGCATTTTCATTGGTTAGAGCCTTACTGTGCCATCATTGCATTTTGCACGGGGTTACATAGATTGCATTTAATAGTAGTGCGCCACATGTTGCATCCAGTCTTATTATTATTAATTTATTTAGTACAAGGATTAAATAACTATAAGTACAAGGTTTCTTAGTTTAACAAATCACCACATGCTATCACATTATTTACCATATCACATTATTTACCATATCGCATTATCATGTTCATTCAAAGTTTGATACAAATTACAGTTCACTCGATCTAGAATGTACATAGGACGAGATTGACTTTCAAGCCACATTTAATGGATGATCTTTGTTGTGATATGGTAAGATATGGCTTGAAATTTTTATGACCAACACTTGGGGATGAAATGCCTTGCTAGTAGTACAAAGCACCATAGATAGCAACCTGGCAGCCATGTAGATAACATATTGAAAATTAATCGAGCCTCCATGTTGTTGTGATGGTTTGAAGGGGCAGAAGTTACGTAAAATGTATCCTTTTTGTTAGAGGCAAATATGTGCAGCAAGCAAATAAAACAATGTACACAGCAAATAAATTATGCACAGGAGACACAGCAAATTAATGTGGTTCACCCAACCAATCAGGGTTACGTCCACCAAACATAGGCATCGGCAATTCTTTATTATCAAAACAGGAGATTACAAAATAATATTTTCCTCACAAACTCTCTCTAAAAAACAATCCGTATGGATACCTGTTTTATAGCTAGGAGAATCTAACTGCCTCATAAATCCTCTCACATCAAATATAGGATGCATTAACTCTCTCCCAACAACCTGGAGCTAATCTAGCGACAAATTCCTATTGTTGTCACCTACTGAGATTTTTTCCTATTTTATTTAAAACAGAAAATCTCAACAATCTCCACCTTGACAACAATTAGCCTGATGCCCTATTTCTTTATTACTTTATCTTTTCTGCAAGCCAACAGAAGCCAAACACCATCATAGCTTCTCTAACAAAACTGGTTTCGTGAACATGTCTGCACAATTCTCCTTTGTATGCACCTTTTCAAGAGAGACTCCTCTTTCAGTGATAACCTGTCTTACAAAATGGTACTTGATCGGTATATGCTTTGATTTACTATGATAGGCCGGATTCTTAGCCAAATGTATTGCACTTTAACTGTCACAAAATAACTTGATGTTGTCCTGCAACCTACCAAATTCACCAAACAAACCTTTCAACCAAATCGCTTCTTTGCAAGCATGAGAAGCAGCAATGTATTCTGCTTCAATAGTGGATAAAGCAACAATATTCTGTAGCTTTGACATCCAGCTGATAGCTCCACCTGCAAGAGTAAAGACGTACCCTGAATTTGACCTTCTCTTATCCAAATCACCTGCAAAATCGGAATCAACATATCCGCAAACAAATTCACTACTCTTATTGTAAGAAATACAATAACTACTTGTGCCTCTCAAGTACCGAAGCACCCATTTCACTGCTGACCAGTGTTCTTTACCTGGATTTGCCATGTACCTGCTGACAACCCCAACTGCATGTGAAATATCTGGTCGAGTACAAACCATCGCATACATTAAACACCCTACTACATTGGCATATGGAATTCAAGACATATAATCCTTTTCTTCATCTGTATTAGGACATAAACTCGAATAAAGCTTAAAATGGGAAACTAAAGGGACTAAAACAGGCTTCACATTATCCATACCAAACCTCAAAAGTATTTTATCAATATACTTTTGTTGTGATAACCATAGCTTACCATTGCTCCTGTCTCTGAAAATCTCCATGCCCAAAATCTCTCTTGTTGCTCCTAGATCTTTCATATCGAATGTCCTTGCCATCTGAGCCTTCAACCTATTGATTCCTTCTATGCTTTTGCTTGCTAAAAGCATATCGTCAACATACAATACCAAGATAATGAATATGCCATTATTCAGCTGTTTAAAATAAACACAATGATCATATTCACTTCTAACATATTTCTGCCTCAACATGAAAGAATCAAACTTCTTATACCACTGCCGAGGCAACTGCTTCAGGCCATATAATGACTTCTTGAGCCTGCAGACAAATTTCTCATTGCGATGTTGAAAAAACCCTTCCGGTTGTTCCATATATATTTCCTCATCTAAATCACCACGTAGAAATGCAGTCTTAACATCTAACTGCTGCAACTCCAAATCAAACAAAGCCACTAATGCTAACACAATTCTAATTGAAACAATTTTAACCACTGGTGAAAAAATCTCATGAAAGTCTATGCCAGCTTTATGAGAAAGCCCTTTTGCAACCAGCCGAGCTTTGTACCTGTCTTCCGTATCATTCACACCGCGTTTCAGCTTGAACACCCACTTGCATCCCACAGTTTTCCTGCCTTTCGGAAGCTCCACCAGATCCCATGTGCCGTTTTTACTCAAGGCCATCATTTCTTCCTTCATGGCTGCTTTCCATTTGTCATTTTTGAACCTTCTAGTCTGTGCCTGAAGCCCAAGGTTCATCATCATTAGCAGTAAGATGCCAAACTGAAGTAACATAATCATCATACTTCTCGGTGGTCGTTTGATTCTTTGCGACCTCTTAAGGAGTTTCTGGCGCTTCTCGATGGGCCTGACTCCATCTGTAGGAATTCTGAGCCAGTAACTGAAACCTGTCATGGATCTATAACCTGAACCTGTAATGTCTGATTCTGAAACCGTTCATTCGACTAGTATACGCTAAACTATGTCAATCATGACTATCATTAGAAATGGCTATCAAACTGAATGTGCTGAAGTCAGATACATCATCCCTGTTTCAATCTACTATCTACATCTAACTATACAAGAGAGGATTCATTAAACTTTACATCTCTGTTGATGATGATTTTGCGGATAGTAGGATCCCACAATCTATATCCCTTTGTTCCAACACCATACCCAACAAAGATATACCTTTTAGACTTTGGATCTAATTTAGTTCGCTAATGTTTAGGCACTAGAGCATATGCATCACAACCAAACACTCTGAGTTTAGAATAGTCCCAAGGGTGTCCTTTCCATACCTCTTGAGGAATCTTGTAGCCTATTGCCGTCGATGGAGATCGGTTTATCACATAACAAGTTGTTGCCACCGCTTCCGTCCACAACTCCTTTTGCAACCCAGCATTACTCAGCATACTCCTTGCTCTCTCTAGAAGAGTTCAACAACTCCATTTTGCTGAGGAGTATAAACCGTGGTCTTATGTCTCTCGATCCATGCATCCTTGCAATAGCTGTCAAACTCCTTGGAAGTAAACTCACCACCATTGTTAGTTCTTAAACATTTTATTGTTCTAC
>APFE030553405.1:31178-75749 GCA_000404065.3 Pinus taeda
ATAATACTTCATCGCTCATACCTGAACCAGATGTCGAACCTGTATCTGTCGTATTTGCCTCCTTCTTCTCTGTTGAAGAATCTGCTTTAGAAGTTTGTTGTTGTCGCTTCCAACAGTCCTTCTTTAAATGCCCCGATTTGCCACAAAACCAACACTTTAGCTTACTCTTCTTCCCTTTCGGCTTTGAACGTGAGTCGCTCGGCCTACTAGAGCGTCTTTCTTTCGAACGACCTCTAACCATCATAGCTTCTGATGTAGAGCTTTCTGAATGCGACCTTCTCCTTGTTTCTTCCAATAATAAGGATGCAATTACATCATCAAACTCAATAGTTTCTGATGAACTAAGACTTATAGAAGTAACAAAATGATCCCATGACTCGGGCAACGAGCACAATAAAGTAATAGCTTTATCCTCGGATTGAATTTTTACTTCTATACTTTGTAATTGCACCAAAAGAGTATTAAAAGCATTCAAATGATTAGCAATTGATGTACCTTCCTTCATTCGCAAACTGTACAACTGTCGCTTTAGGAAAATCCTATTGGTTAAGGATTTGGTCATGTACAGTTTCTCCAGTTTCGTCCACAAACCAGCAGATGTTGTCTCCGACACGATATTAAACAGGACATCATCAGCCAGACACAGTCGAATAGCACTTATTACTCTTTCATCCATCTCGGCCCACTCATTATATGTGATGTTGTAAGGCTGTTTGGATTTGCCCAACAACGCCTTTGCCATACCATGTTGGACAAGCAAATCGTACATCTTCACCTTCCAGATCTCGAAATTATTTTTTCCATTAAACTTCTCAATTTCAAACCGGTCACTCTGAGTTTTCGCCATCTTGTATCAACCAAAAAACTATAATCTCCAAAAACCAACTTTTAAATACCAACAATTAATGTATATAATCAACTGCCTATGCCTTATAGCCTTTGCTTTCAAAAAACAAACTTTTTGATGTGCAAAATTACAGTACAAAACAAAAAACTGAGTATCAAACTCCCAATAAGTGTATTGGAATTGAGTAATCAATTAAACGAAAATTTCTCCTTTTGTTTCAACATACCCCAAAATTCCAATGTATATTGCTACCATCGACATTGTGGCTACATCAACGTTCAAATCTGTAGTTTCTACTACATGATCCAACATTGTCATTTCGATACCATAATCAAATAACTAGAAGAGGGTGGAAGAGGTCTTTATCCCGTATTACAACATCACAATTTAATGTATATTTCGAAACCCCTTAGTAGCTTCGGTTTACCTAAACAGGCGTGTTATAATGCTTTTGCAACACATTTAACTTTATAAAATCGTGAGTATGCTAGATTTATATGCACAAATAAATCTGGCAAGGTTTCAATTAACGAGAAACAATGCTAAACCTGTCAAATTGCTACAGGATAACACATCTAAATACAGTGGGGAACCGCCAGCAGAAATGTGTGCATCTATTCATTTTAACACAACACCCTCACACATTAACCAGCAATACGCACCTCTGCACAGTCATACGCACCAGCACCCTCACGCAATAATTGCAGGCTCCACGCAGGTTTGCTGGTCTGTTGGCCTCCACGCATCCGCAGTTGGTTTACGCCCAACGCACCAACAGCAGTGCGCACCAGCGCTGTTTCATATCATAAATCCTCTACGCAGCAATGTACAGGCACCGCACCAACGCACAAGCACCGCCCGCACCAACAGCGAACTCAACAATTAGCAACGCAGGTTATATACGCTCCTCCTCCACGCAGCATGCAGCACTCGGTCAGCCACACAAACACATGAAGGCAGCCACGTTACACGCAGGACCTCCTCCGCTGCGCCAAGCCTCCAACATGCTCTGATACCATTTGTTAGAGGAAAATATGTACAGCAAGCAAATAAAACAATATACACAGCAAATAAATTATGCACAGGAGACACAACAAATTAACGTGGTTCACCCAACCAATCTGGGCTATGTCCACCAAACATAGGCATCGGCAATTCTTTATTATCAAAACAGGAGATTACAAAATAATATTTTCCTCACAAACTCTCTCTAAAAAGAAATCCGTATGGATACCTGTTTTATAGCTAGGAGCATCTAACTGCCTCATAAATCCTCTCACATCAAATATAGGATGCATTAACTCTCTCCCAACAACCTGGAGCTAATCTAGCAACAAATTCCTATTATTGTCACCTACTGAGCTCAGTTTGGTGTGAGTCTTGGTTGAATAAGAGCTTGAAAGCTATGTACTGGAGTTGGTAGTTGCTCAACCATTCTCCTCTAGATTCACTAGCTATTTAGCATACTATTTGGCTCATTTTTCATACAATGGTTGTCATCTTTTCTTTAATAACCTTTTATATGTGGCTTTGCTATGGTTGCATGCATTGTGCTTGCATTGAGATTTCTAAATAGATAAATTTTCATAATAAAATTTACTTCTGAGTTGGGTAGCATTGTCCTTTTGGTGACTCGCAATTAAGCATCACATTATCTCTTTTTCTTGCTTAGTTGAAATTAACATGCTTATGTAGATTTTTTAATAGAACGCAGAGTATTATAAGTGTTGTTTGGGTTTTGGGTTTGATAAAAGGAATATGATCTTCATGTTTGCATATTTTCTCTATTTGATTATTGAATCATCGAGAGCGCAAAATCAAAAGCTTAAATACATATGACGGCTTGATTGATTGCATTTCAAAGTCCTACTCAAATTTAAACACATTGTTGTCAAATGAGAACACAAATCACCCTAGGAACAGTGTTAACATATTGTTTAGTAGATCATCCAGCTCTAAATTTTCATCCTTTAGTACATCAACAACTTTAGAAAAGGCCTAGACTCCAACAATGTGCACTAAACCCCTTCGTAAACACAAAGATACTTTCGCTTGAACAAAATCTTACTATCCAAATGCCTTTTAGATCAAAAAATGAAACCTTATTGTACAAATTCTTTCTAGATCCCAAAAAACAACTCTCGGAACATTCAAAACCAAGGTGTCGAGGTACTTAAAAACTCACGTTTCATTGGTTGTTTAAATGGTTGTGGTGATCTTCTAAATAATTAATGTTATATAAAAAACTACTTCAAATTCAAGATGAATATTTGTAACTCCTTAATTTAACAACATGGGCGTTGCAAAACTGTTTTCCATACAGGTGTTTGATGGATAAAAATTTGGGATCCTTCAATGCCAGTCTCTTCACATGAAATCCCATAACCCCTTCAGAATGTCATTGCATGGGTAAACACCAGTTAAATCACATATTTTTCTCTTCTCACATGATTTAACACTTTGTGAATGGTTTTCGGTAATTTTAAAATCGGTGAATCAATGCATTATGTCTGAAGCGTTGGTTCTGTTTCGAAAATGAACCAACATGAAATTGATTCAATTTTTTAATCAAATTAAATTATATATATAATATATATATATAGATATAGGGCTTTGGATACTAGAAACTTGTGCATTATTTAGTTTAACGAAACTATGTTGACCCTCCCCTTTTAACATTTTTCAAAAAAAATTTGTGATTTACTACTGAATGTTGTTGAAACATATGCTACTTTATACATATTTTACATTTTGTTCTCACATTTAGTTTTATTTGTGTGACGGGTAAAGATTTCTTGTAAATCTCCTTAAAACTTTATCAATGTATAAATAGAAACAAACCTAATGTTGAGATTTATTTAGTTATTGCTTCTAAAATATCTGGAACTTTGTATAGTCGTTGATGTCTATGGAGAAAGAAGCGAATACATTTAATAATGGTTTTTCTAGTGTTGCAGTCATATGGTTGCTTTAGTGCTAGGTGTGTGACTTCATTCTGTATCATTTTGTATTTTAGTGGTTGCAATATGGATATAGTTAGTTGATATTTTTATAAAATTGTTCTTTGGGATTATGGAAAGATCTCGAGCTGGGCTATAATGTGGTTCTTTGGTTTTCCCATAGAGGACTTTTTCTAATGTTTACCATTGGGTTTCTTCTTCACCTTGTGTCATAACTTGAAATTGTGCTTAAATTAATGAGGCTTTTTAATGGAAGGAGAAGCATAGCATATAGAGAATGATTATTTCATTTTTATATGTTTTCATTGCTATCAATGCCAAGGAACAACACTTGAAATGGAAATGGAGGAGTGACATAAATGGAAGAAAATTTTGAGGTCATACATTTATATGATTTATTAACTTAAAACACCAAGGAGGAGGTATTATCAGGGATTAATGTTGGGAATGATACTTGGTGACATAAATGTGGAGAAAATTTGAGATAAAATTAATGTAAAGTAATTTCATCATGTTTGTTATTTAAAAAAAATAAAATTAATTGAAATTTTAATTCACATAAATGTGTATGTATATTTGTAAGCTTTTTGTAAGCTTGGCATCGGATTTAAAGTAGTAGGGAAATATGCAAAAACTAAATCATTTAAAAATATATTTTAGAGTAAATAATACACCAATTTATGACCTCTAAAGAATAATTGTTACAAAATAAGATGTGGTTTCTTATTGATACTAAATGTTGGACAAGTCAAGTTTCAAAACACTATTTTCTCCCTTTCATCGAGATTCTTTGATGACAAAAACAAAGTACCTAAGTTTAGGAGGATTTTTCAATTTGAAAATAAGCGCGGAGGGACTAACGACATGCAACCACTTATGGACGGAAAGGGAATTACTGGATATAGAGAAAATGTTGGGACTGTGTGCAATTACTTAAAACATGTCAGAGTGTCAAAAAACATAAAAACGAGCACTGCCTCTTTCAAAATGTAGAATAAATAAACTATGTCATTTGTAATGCTGATGTCATGCTATAAGCACGATGTCTCGTATTTTTACCCCATTCCACAATCCGTTGCGTGAAAGTTTCCATTTGCTAGTTGGGCAAAGGTTTGAATTTTCCTCTTAGAGGACATAATGATTCTCACAATTTCAATGTCTATATCTTCTTCTTCTTCTTTTCACTATAAATTATTACTTTTTTGTTATTTCTTTGAAATAAAAAAATTACAAATTATTGATTTACATTTCCAGACTTTGACTGAAAACACTGACAGTGATATAGTTCAAGGCTGAAGATTTCAGATGTTTGGAAAAACCATTAAGTTCCTCTACATAACTCAAGTAAGACCGAATATTTTGTACCTATGAGGACTGGAACAACAAAAAATGTAAGACCTGATATAAACAATAAGACTCATGTTACAAAAAAATTAATTGAACTGCTCTAGTTCAAGTTGATCCCATGATAGGCTTGAAGGCTTTACTTCTCAATTTTTGAAGTTACCAGTTTGACCTAGAGTCAGGGAACTGAGATTTAGCTCATATGTGCATTATAAATATAGTGTAAGCCTTGAACCTGGTTACCAATAAAGTATTCATATATAATTGTGCCAGGTTCCAACTCTAAAGCTCTTTTTGAGAAATTGTATGTTGTACACTTGAACTCTCTGTATATTTGTTGGAATCTAATATCTTGGAAATGAGCTTTTAGCTCCTTAATTTTGTGTTTCCATGTTGCTAGATTTAAAAATTCAATGTGAGCCTCTCCTGGCAGCCAATCAATAAAGCATTTTGAATCACCAAAAATGAGGATATTTTTTATGTTTTTTAATTTGGCAAGCGTCATGAGTGCCCAAAGAACAATCAATTCTGTTTTAGTATTTGTTCTAGGGCCAAGACCAATTTTGAAATGGACTGATCTATTATCTGTCATCCTTATCAGACCCCCTCCATATCTTACAAAATAACTAACAACAATCCTAAGATGTTTTCTTTCGTATGCTTTAATGAAGGATTAAATTCCTTTGGGGGGATACATTTATTTCTGTTACTTTATCGATTATGCATGTGAAAGTAATTTGTATAATATGCATGGTTGAAAATTATTATAAAAAAATAAAATAAAATTCTTAAATTGATTATATTAAATTAAAATTAAAATTTATTTTCAAAAATAATGTCTCTCACAATTTTTATTTATTTTTTAATTAGAAGTTTCATAACCAGAGAGAAATTGCATATAGTTTAGCTTTCTATACGCCACTCACTTGTTACTAGAGAAACCACATTAGCTTGCAAAACAAAAGCTTTTTTTTTTTTTAAATATGCAAAGTCTAGTGACAATCCTTGAACATAAAAATGCTATAAAAGTGTGGCTTATCAACCATAGATACTATCATAACTGATAGACAATGGTAAACTATCAAAACTAGCTGGGAGTGATCATGGCAATAATCATAACAAAGAACATAAAAAACATAAAGTATCATGTAAATATTGCAAGGAGGTGGAAGCATTGACATCATTGTGCATTTGGTCACTTGGACTATCTAAAGGAACAAGGTCTTTGCCACACAGGATGACTGATTATATCCTTTCTAGACGTTTGTCCATTAGTTTAAATTCTAAAAATGTTTCATCCATCATCATGAAGATCTCATCTCTGCTAGGAACATTTTTAAATGCCAATGTAGGTCCACCATGTACATGTATTGTTTCTAATGCCCTTGGACACAACTATTATCTAGAACCCAATCAACAACCTTAGCTAACACTTCTGAATCTAAGTAACAACCCCTATTTATGGTTATATCTCCTCTTAAATTTATAGTGGGGTTTGTGAATGGAAAAGATAAGTTGAGGATTGGGCATGAGCTTGGGCCCTTGAGCTCCCATGAGAGTCATGACTAGTGGAGCCCCTACACGAGCGAGCTTGTTGATAAGATATAGAAACAAACCATCAGAAAGAGGCCAGACACCTCATAGACCAGGAAGCGAGGCAAGACACAAGACCAAAAATCATAGAGCACAAATAACAAACTAACTCCAACTCCACTAGAGCAAGGGCCTTTATAGAGATCAATTTATGCTCCCTTCACAGGGCTGCAAGACTAGGGAGAGTTTTTAGAATCGACCCCCTCTAAGAGGAGAGCCTTCACCCCCAAGACAAGAAGCCTATTAAGAATAATGTGCCACCTTCCAAATTTTAAAAAGTGTAATAAAAACCTTCTTCCCAAGAAACCAATTAGTCTAAGAAAAACAAAGAAAAACCCCGACGCACATTTGCACCTTCTTGAATCGTATCTTACTTAATTAACATGATTTGGCCCTCCATGACTGCATCTTGAAGCCCTGTGTATTCCCATGCTTCAGGAAATGAATTCGCTAAGAGAAACATAAATTATCCCCATCTGTAATCCATCAAAGAATGTGTAAAGGCAAAGAAGGAAATGTAGATAGGACCAGAATCCATCCTTGCCACATGAATTAAGTAAAGAGGTACACGGCCTTCATCCCAACAGTCTACCACCTTAGATTTGATGACAATACCCCAATGCAAGATATGTACCCCATTTACTTATGAAAGATGGAATAATTGAGAGTGATAAACGGGGGTCCTTGCCTTTCAACATAACATCATATTCACAATGCCGTATTCCAACAAACTAAATAAGAAGGGAATAACTTATGTCCATATTAGAAGTTGTCATGGTATATATTTCCACCCTGACAATCCATTAACTTCATATTGTCCTGCTTCAAGATGACAAGTCTTATTAGCTTGCGAGTTTGCTTCTTTCTTTTGGCTCCGTTGGATTTGAAAATAAGCTCTTTGAGAGAAAGATTCTAGGATGGATTTGATTTTTTAAAGGAGAAGGGATAATTGGTTATTCATCAGGAGATATCCCTTGAGAAGGTGTTGAGTAGTGATAAGGGAATCCCCTATGGTTACAATCAAAGATACATCATGATCCTTGGCTAGTTGGAGACCAAGATAAGGCCCATACATTTATGCAAGATTATTCATTTTTTGACCAAGCCCCCAAGCATACTTTACTTCTTTTATGCCATCAGGATTTAAAAGAATCCCTCCCCCTCCTGCCACTAGGAAACGCAGAAACTAACCGCCAAAACAACAACAAGGAGAGGATGATATTTCCTTGTATGCCATAACAACATGGAAGTTGATATTCCAAAAGGCCATAGTAGTCATGAAACAACACAAAGGATCCTCAAGAAGGTTCCCAAATACTCTTCCCATACTCTCATTTTTTCATTCACACTCGAGAGGTGATCTAATTGTACTTGAAGTCATTACAACACTTAAGGATATGTACGATCCAATACAAACTAGATAACTCATTGCAAAGGGTGGCAACCACATCCCTCCATGCTATTGCCTGAGGCGATAGTGGCTATGCCACCCTCATTCCTTGTTTCCTCTCTTAACACTTCATCCAATAAATATCTCACAATTTTATTTTATTTTATTTCTATTTTTAACAATAATGAGAATATTTGTATTGATTCAAAATTTGTGCTCGGATAATAGTTGTACATTAGGGATTACACTTCATAATTACCTTCAACTTTAGAAACATCTTGGAGCATCTGAGTCAAAATGATCCTCTAGAGAGGAATACAACCATAACTAACATAGTACGGGTCTTTAGAAGTGAATACCTTCTAAAAGGACCCCAAAATTAAACAAAACACATGGTACATGCAATTTACTTGAGGATATAATCCTTAATTTTGGTATACTTGGCCAGATCCATTGGCTCATTCAGGTTTGGGCAGTGATTTGCATTCAATCCACTAGAGATGGTTGAGTCCTTCATGTTTAGAATCAAACTATTTACTAAGGACAAAGGTGAATAATTTCATCTTCTTGTTTCTCTACTTTACCTCTAAGTTCTAGCCCATGTCCATTGCATTAGAGACATAAGTAGATTGTTCATTATGGTGTAATAAAAGTCTCATTATGTCAACTTGCATATAGTCCAAATGGTCATTAAGTGGGACAATAACGTTGTTGAGTTTTCTGGCCATTGTCTTCTAAACCACACACGAGGAGACCCAAACAAGAATATATGGTGGTTGAGCGACCACAACTACTAAATTCTCAAGCATACACACAGCTCTGAAGGGACCAACAAAGAAAACACCCACTGACTACTAACCACACAACCAGAATAAAATATAGAGTGACTATGATAGTTCCAAAGCAGGGAAGGATACTCTTCGGGAGACTCAAAAGAAAAGGAGAGAGCTACCAACTCTTCCTCCACCAAAAATAAATTTATCCAAGGATCAAAGCATTCCAAGAACATCAATACAATATATTAATTCATGTTGACCACAAACATTGTGCACAAAGCATCCAAACATAATTCATACCCATTTGCCTTAACTTGATACTGCTTGGGACCAAATGTTTGCAAAGCAACAAAGAATATATTAAGATTAATAACCTAAAAACAAGGATGCTCTGAGTTTCCTAAAACAAAGCACTTTCATCACCCACCAACTCACCTCTTGCGAGGAGAACTAACCATAACATCGCAATTTTGTGCACCCCCACCCACAATTTAGGAAAAAGCCCACAGGAGGGGAAAACTTTACTTTCAGAATCAAAATGTAGACCACCTTCCAATATCAAATATCATGATGATGAATTCATCATTTCCACAAAAGGAGGCCAGTGGAATGAAAATCCCCTAGACTAGCCCAAAATCCCACACACCTTGTCCATCATTTCATAGTAGAGGTCCATTAATTTACCATGAATTGGGATGATGTTATATAGATTAGCTTGCATCGGCTTGTACCATGGGCGACGATAAGACTATCTCCATGACAATATTTCGATGAGAGCTCAAAATGGTACATATGAAGGATTTGCATGTAAAACAGAGCTTCATGGGGGACATCATGTATAAAGGTCCCCCCTCCTTGTTTTATATTTTTTCTCATAGTGTTATTAAAAAAAAATAGGGAACACAAGATGGCCTTAATTGGCCATCCACCATTAACTCAGGACTTCAAGGTGCAACCTTCATTTGCACACTGACCTGCTTCTTTGTTTTTATCTCGTAAGACATGGAAAAATGTAGTCGAGGAGAATTCTTTTGCAATTCATTTGATATCATTTAATAAATTCTCGATAAGCTTATCTTTAGGGGAGGAACCTTTTACCATGTGTTGGATGATTATGAGAAAGTCACCTATCACTATACAGAAGACCATGAGTTTCCTTCTGCTTGTTTGTCATTTTTCCAAGGCCTTACTCACAATTTTACTAACCATATTTCATATAATAATTGTCAAATATTTGTTTTCAACAAAAAACAAGAAATTATATTATAGTAACAAATCTATGGAAAGATGTCGCTATTACATAAAAATTGGGCTTTATCATTTGATTTGTTGCCATGATTCTAATTTGCAAGTGCCCTTTGTCTTCTAAGAGCTTCTTTCACCTTTATTTTCTATCAGAGTTTATGTTTTTACAAGTATATATACACCAAAAGACAACAACAAAATTTTGCAAAATTTACACATTATTAAGAAAAACTATGTGTAGCATTTCCTAACTGTACATCCTTTGGTTTTGGATAGGATGCGAGATTTAAATTTGGCAACACTTGTTCTACCTGGTTAGCATTATTGCTTGTCATGAATTACTCTACTGAGTTCTTATTTAGGGAGTACTGCAAATCCTTGATTTGTTGCCTCAAACTTTCCATTTCATCCTTAGTTCTCTGCATAATTATCTGCTACTCCATCATTATCTCCATTGTCAACATGATACTTGCAACAAACTGATTTTATCTCAGCTACAAAGTGATGATTTTTGTATGCAATTGATTAAATTTCTCAAGAGTTTCCTTATGTTTGATCGTAGATTGTCCTGGCATGTTTGTAGATTCTTGACTCTCACTAATGAAATGTAGAGGTATGTCGCCTCTAACTATATTTGACTTCTATTTTCCATTATTGGTTTTGGCAGAGGACACGTCCCTTAGAGAAGTATTTCCTTCAATTTTTGTGAATAAAATAATCCTGCTTAAGTAGATCTTATAATAAAGAGAAGGGGATAAATTATGATGGGGTGAAAAATGACATAATGCAGGTGAAGAGGTAAATTCAGTAAGAGAGAGGGTGGTAAAGGGAAATTGAACTGAGCAAAGGCAATCAAGAGAGACTGAATAAAGAAACATCAATAAGGTCAACCAAATTGGAGTCGATTAGGAGATGTAAAAGCCCCGGGGAGTTTTAACCAAAATAAAACAACAAAGACCAACCAAACTAACAATTGAATTGACATGCAAAGGAGATATAGAGAATTTTTTTATTACTTGACATAGAGCGTCCAACCTAATAGAATCTAATCCCCACCATTGTGTCGTTACCCTATAGCCTTGCCAAATCTTATGTTAGTTCCCTCTTTTCTCACTGGTCCAATTTCTTTTGCCCAACAGGATCCTTTGACCCCTCACTCTTCGTTGTTTTAAATAAGAATTTTAGTGTTCATTTAGTTTCTGACTTGGTAATTGAATCCATAGCAATGCCAATGTACTTACCATGTTCACTAAATGATGAGGTCATTCCACTAAGGTTTGCACCCAAATCACATCATTTTTTCTTAAGTTTGACGTAGGTGAGATAATTTGGATGCCTACTTTTATGCTTCTCTTGATCACTTCCACACTCAATGATGATGTTATCCTCTTTTTTGCATGTCAAAAGAGGCACCCCCTTTGCCATGGTTCTCTCATGTCTTACACGATCAATCACACTGCGAGGTTTCACCTAGGTAACATGTATTTCTCCCACATTGCCTTGACTGATCTTTATCTATACCTTGCACTCTCTTCATTATGTTGTTTTATGCTTGGATTCCTCGCATGCCAAGATTGCTCTTTGGGAGCCACATGACCTTCCCTCTCCTTGCAACTTTTTATAATCACATTTTGATTTTTAGTCATAATTTTATGGAATGGGGCTATGCTCCTCATGCTCATTAATCACTAATGTTCCTATACCTAATGCATGTAGTAGATCTAACCTGTAAATATATGAAAATAGAAAATATGCCCAGAAATAACAAGATCGAAATATAGAATTGCTTCTCTTTATTAATCAAAACCCTTGAGGTAGGATAACATTATACAATCACTTCTTAAGGAAGGAGAACACTCCATAAGCCATATGCTTGCCAATATAATAATCCTTGACATCTCTCAATAAGGAGTCTCTAGCCTCTATATAGGCTTCATACATACAATACCATGGGTCTCTCAATACCATATATATAATACATTGGGCTTATCACATTATTCCTAACTACTTGTGGTCCCTTACATGATGCGGGTTAACCACTTTATTTATTAATTGTGGCCCATCGCATTATTACATTATTCCCTTGGGAGCTGTACCCTATAATATCCCCCCGAGTTATATTACATTCCACCCCCTTAAACATGTTTCGTCCCAGAAACATAAGAATAACACAAATATTAAGATATACTTAAAAGAGTAGTCCACTAGTACCATGTACATGCATCTAGCCATCCTAGAGACAGGTGATTACTCGATCCAGCCAGTGCCTCGTTTACTTGAGATGGGAGTTGATCCTAGTGGTTCCTTTGTGTTGATGTGCTCTAGGTGGATCGTCACACCTCTCTATCTATCTTGCAGGGGTTGTTGTCCTTGTTGCTAATTCGCTGCCATCTTGTTGGTTGTTTTCTTGCTAGGTGATGTGCGTGGTGATATGCTGAAATTTTAACCAATGGCGTATCTTTCTTTAGTTCACCACCTAATGGATCCTAATTGGTATTTGGTACCTATTGTGGCGCCTGTGGTTGTTGCTTATTTTCTAGTATTACTTCAACCATAGGCTCTTCATCTGTTTGTGTCAGTACCTGCAACATTTTCTGCTTCAGCCTCCTTAGATTTTACCTGTTTATTGATGGAAACATCCTGTAATGTAATTTTCTTCTTTTTATACCAAAGCTTCAGGAACTTCTTCTGCACATTAATATTGATAGTACCAACAGATTTCATCCAAGGGTATCCCAAAACAATATCCACATTAGCCATGCCTGAAGCATAAATATCAGAATGCAATACATACTTATCCATAGAAAACTTCAAATCTTTATAAACTTGCACCTCTTTATTATTAACCTATGTGTGTTCCATTTGTTTGACTGGGACTTGTAATCCTTTAGCCAAATGAACATTAATAAAATTATGTTTGCAATTAGGATTGATAGACACAATGATCTTCTCTTTCTGAATACATCCATGAACTTGTAATAAGGAGATACCATCAGAAAATAACTCCTTATGTGTCCCATTTGCCTGCTTTCTAGCTTGAGACCATTTGTCCAAAAAGTATTTTTCAAATTCTTGATTAGGAGGGCTGAACAACTTCTTGCTATCAAGTGAGTTCCACCATTTGGTCGTCTCATCTTTAAAATGAAGCCATGACATCCCTTTCCAAAGGTTCGAATATATTGACTTAAGATATTTTATGAATTCTTCAATGGTAGGACCATTATCTTTTCCTATAAAAAACATCTTGCTAGAACCCTTAAAAATAGAGTAAGGGCGTTGAAAAAAATCACTTTGGCAAAAATTTAAAATGGACACAATTCGATCAATATGGCTCAAAATCCTTATTATAACATGTTTTTGGAAATGGAATGACCATTCTGCATCTTCCCTTGTAATTGAAATTTCGATTTGGTCATCCTCGGACTCAGATTCATGCTGCAACTATCCAATCATCACATTTTTTTGAAATAAGCGTTGATTTCAAATCAGCGAGATCTCTCTCATCCAGAGTCCGATTCGACTCATTGTTTTTTTGAAATTGGGTGATTTTTCAAGAGGATCTTAGATATACAATCTCCTTTTTGAAATTCTGCAGAAAAACTATGAAAGTTGACAAGAGAGACCCGTCCACGAATTTCTGTCAGAAAATTTTATGCAACACAACTGATTTTAAATCAATGATATCTCCCTTATCCGGACTCCGATTTGGCCCCTTTTTTTTTTTTTTTTTTTGGGTATTTTTCTGCAAAGAATCCATATATGCTATGTGTTTTCTCAATTTTTGCATGGAAAATTTCAGATATGATCTGCAAACTCGCTGCCCAATTTTTTTTGCAAAAAAAATAAATCTCCCCGTTTTGCCCAAGAAAGTGTTCTGATACCACTTGTAGTAGATCTAACTTGCAAATATATGAAAATTAAAAACATGCCCAAAAATAACAAGATCGAAATATATAAATACTTTTCTTTATTAATAAAAACTCTTGAGGTAGGGTACCACCATACAATCACTCCTTAAGGAAGGAGAACACTCCACAAGCCATATGCTTGCCAATACAATAATCCTTGACATCTCTCAATAGGGAGTCACTAGCCTCTATATAGGCTTTATACATACAATACCATGGGTCTCTCAATACAATATATTTAATACAATGGGCTTATCACATTATTCCTAACTACTTGTGGTCCCTTACATGATGCGGGTTAACCACTTTATTTATTAATTATGGTCCATCACATTATTACATTATTCCCTTGGGTACCTCCCTCTGTACCCCATAATACCCCCAAGGTATACTATAGTGCACAACCTTTATTTTCTTAAGTATTAGCCTCATTGTTAATTGCCTCGAGATATAATAGGCTTCAAAGAAAGAGAAATTATCTAAAATCCCCAAAATTTTTCTAAACATAACTTTTCACGTTATATCCCTTAAGTTGTTCAAACATTGTATTATTACCTTGGAATCTCTTAGAATTGATATATTTGTAATATTTTTCTATTTAGCAAAATGTAAACTTTAAGTAAAGCTTGCTAAACCTTTAAGTAAAGCATAGACTTAAGCTTGGTTATTCGATCACTTCCGTGAGCTCCATACAAAGGTTCAACTCTATCATTTCATTCAGACATAATGTAACTCCTCGTGCTCTTGCCACCCTTTCTCTTCGTCTAATATTTAATAGAAATACAAAAATTAACTAAAATATAATCTCTAAAAATTATACAAGATTATATTTTCTTTAAATAATTAATTATTTGAATATATATAAATCGTTTAAAACTATTTAAGCCTTAAACCATAAAGATTCAAACGCACATACATACATCGACCATCATTCATGATTTGTACACATTATAGGCCCTGCATAATTTATGCATGATATATTCATCCTTGTGTACTGTTCACATTGTTTTAAACAGAACGTGAGAGGTTAACGCCGGATACTAAACATGGCTTTTTAAAGTTCTGTTTTAAGGCTCATGAAGGACAAAAAACGGAATAAGTAATCAGACCATCCTACCTCTATATTTGTTTCTTATCTTCAGCGCAATACCTGGTTTTGATTTTGAGATCAGAGTCTTCGACTCAAAATTTTGTTTTGATTTTGAGAGCAGATTCTTCTGCAGTTGAAATTGGAAGAAGGCAATGGCCCTCGAGAACCTTCAAGCTTATAAAGCTTGTTATATTCTACCGATGCCCATATTACAGACTTCTTCTTCTGTCTCCTCGCTTCCCCGGACTTCCTGTGTTGTTAGGAGGAAGTGGAGGTGTTGGCGAATGGGGCAATGTCAGCCTACTCATGCGAGAAAGAAGAATTCTATGCCGCTTCCAAGGGTAGCAACAAAAGCGGCGGTAGCTATAGAGCCTCAAAACACCAGTACTTCAAATTCAAATGTATTGCTTGAAGTGAAGGGCTTAACAGCTGTTGTAACAGAGTCCCGCCAAGAGATCCTAAAGGGCATAGATCTTATCATTCGCCAAGGAGAGGTAAGTTCAAATTTTAATGCAACAGATGCTGTATTCGAGCAAAATGATTTATGCATATCCAGCCAGTACAGCAATTTCTTACTGCTTGGTGATTGGGTCTGGAAAGAATGGGTAACATTCAGTACAATTGATTTGGGTTTACCCCTTTTCAGAGTCCCATAAATGATTACAGTGCAATGATGCAAATTGTTTTATTAGTAATCAAACTTAGCCTAATTCATCAGTGGAATTGACCCGAACCTCAGGTTGCAACCTGACCATTCTTATTGCTTTCAGCCTTTAATAATGCCTTCATATATAAGGAGCGTGTGCCATGAACCTTAGTAACTATCTAATTGTCAATCATGTCAGACTCAAATGCATACACCTCATGACTATATTGGCTATAAGTTGTGATCCTAAAACTTGGATGGGATGGTTAGTTCACGTTAACACACAACAAGGAAAAACTTGCATGCGATTGTGGTATAGACCGGATAATAAATACAAAGTCCAAAAATAGCTGAATATTCAGTTCACTTAATTAGTAGATTGTCTTTTTCGATTTGCAAAGAGTCTCACCCGTGTTCTGCAGTTTCACCTCATGTAATGAAAGCCCCTAAATTCTGAAAGTAAATATTTTGAAATAAAAGGTGCAATATAGGAAGAGAGGGAGAAAAGTTTCGCAGCGGTAGCCAACGCAGAAAGACGGGGAATCCACTAAATCACAAAGGAAATGATAGTATTGCAAGATATTGCTTATGTAAACTGATCATATACTTAATAGTCCTTGTCACGTGAAATAATTCTCCACACCTGTGGCACAGTGCACTTAAAACAGTTTTTGGGTTAGTGTGTTTTATGCGGTAGTATGCCACTTTCCATCACACATTCTACAGGACTTATTTACAGCGGGCATGCAACACATTCCTACACAATCAACTAAAAGATTGTGGCTAATAAGTCATGCTTTGCGCAGTGCAAAAGTCCTATATTGTTTTGAAAATCGCGTATGGAGCACACCTACACCTCTTCGTACTACCTTAAGTGATGTCCATGGTTCAGTGCCAGGAAATTTTGCCTCTTCCAACATGGATGTTTCTCTATATGTCCTCCAGGAAAAGATGACTCCGTTGGTGACAAGGAACCCTACTTCTCGTACACAAGGACAATCGAATCATAAAACAATCAGGTTTGGTTCCTCCTTTCACATACCTAATTGAAATTCGTCACTCCTTATGTGGCCAAGGCAAGTATGATGGTGTCCCAAACATCCTTAGGTATAGATCCTTTTTAAAGATCTGTTCTACATCATCATGGTATACCTATTAAGCGGTAGTTATCCCATAGGCTATCTTTAGCCTCGTGGACGTTAAAATAATTTTCTTTCTTTCTTTCTTTCGATTTTGACCAGTGAGGTTAGTTTCACATGATTAGTAGTAACCTTAGTATGACCAATCCATGCTACATCAATTTTAGATTTATTTAACCACCTCAGGGTCTCATTCCATTATGGCTGTGCACGCAAAAATAAACATTCTCACATGAAAGCACTAGTGCATAAATGAAAATTCTCTGCATCAGATCAATAACCGATAATACACTAACTAACCAAATGGATAAGTAAGCAAGTGACCACTATATTATTTATACCTGTCCATAGAAATGGATTAAAAAATGTCAAAATGTGGAACTTCTTAATGTTTTATGAACTGGTCTTAGAGTCTTCCACTACATGTCAGTTACGATCATACACATGTTAATATGCTGCTGGATTTTACCGTACATGCAGATCTTTGTATTATATCTTTCAAAATAGATTGCAAAATGTGCTGATGTTTGGATTCTTTCATAGCACCCCCAAATCATATAATATGATCATATGAAATTCTTTTTACTCTATATGCAAATGTTATAGCCATTCCTAGTTATGGGCTGAAAACCCCAACAACTTTCAAGACTTCTCCACTAGGGTAGGTCACCCCTAGAAATTTGTGAATTCTTTGACATCCAATGCAGCACAGAATTTTCACCTTTTGACAAGAGGTTTCCCAGATCTAAACCCTGTGAAGTTTCAGCCTTAGGTTGAAGTATGAACAAAACAGCAGCTGAAGTGGACCATATTTCAATCCTTAACAACCCCAATCCACTAGGCATCTCAAGATAAAAGATGCCAATGTGCTCCGATAAGTTTTGGCCCTCTAGGGCAATCCTATCATTCATATAACAGATCTAAAAACACTTACGACAGTTTTAAAAACAGCATCAAATCTGCCTTTACATTCTTCAATTATAATGATAAATCACTTAACATATTCAACCTTAACTTATGTGAAATCAGCAAGACATATATGCTGGAAATTACAAACCAAGAATAGTATAGATTACTGAAAATAAAGTCTGCAAGAAGAAATTGGACAGCTGGAAACTTCATTAATGTGCATAAAGAATTCATATGGATACTGTTAGCACTTTGTAATTCCTCCAGGATGAGGAGAGGAACCCAAAGGTAACCACAAACCACTTTGAAACTGGAATCTAGCCTTTCCAGTTTCAGAGAGGGCTCTCTCTGTCCAAATGTTCAGTCACTTAGGTTTTAGGATAGGTATTAAGATCAGAGGTATAGGTTTAACAATTTGCTGGTAGGGAAGAGGGAAAATCCATTGGGCATACAGTCATATAAAGTTGATTGGTTTTCCAGTGAGAGGCTAAAGGGATGAGGGATTTTTCTACAAGGGCAAGGTAGGTGGAAACTGACATATAGAGCATTTAACTGAAGGATGAATTCTAAATGTCATTAAAGAAGAAAACATTAATTGTTTAGTAACAAAGCACTTTGGATAGTGATTTCTGAGATAAATCCTTGCTTAACCAAACATGAAGACATACATTGAAGCGTGGAAATGACAAGATAGAAAACTTACAACATAAGAAAGCACATCACCATTAGAAACTGAAACATGAATCCCTGTAAAATCAGACCTCTGTCTTTTTTATTCACTGGAAAAATATCAAAAAATACAGTGCACAGTGTTTTTTCTCCTAACCCTGACCAACCCTTTGCTTCATCAAAATTACATCATAAATAGATTAAAAACAATCAATTCCCACCTCTAGGAACCAAATTCCCCAAAAAGATTTCTGTTTCTGCCTTCAGCAGCGAATATAGAACCACTTCTCTAGAAACTAGGAACTGTTTTGACTAGGGTTTTTTCGAACAAATTACATTAAATACAAAGCCTAAATCAAGTTTCAAATCTCCTATACACCTCAAAATATTAACCATGACCATAAAAATTAATTACATAAGATTTAGACACAAATTATTCGTTCAAAGAGGTGACTGTGTGGAACTTCCTAATCCAGCTGAAACGCAACACAAAAGCATAGTGAGTTGATGGTTTGACCAGTTCTGACCATTTTCTGAGCCTCTGAAAAAGTCATGCATGTAGAAAATCACTGGGACATCATCAACTTCCCCTTGAGAAACCTCCTTTCATTTTGCAAACCTTCCATCTTTAAAAAATTCCAGCTACAGTAAAAGCACAACGCCTGTATGAAAGCGCAACGAAATCTGTCCTTTACGATTCTGACTAATGCTGAGGTCTTTGAACAAAATAAACACTATGCTGATGATGCTGACAATCTTGAAAACCCTTTTCAAGTCCCCATTCACCAAAAAGATGCAAAACATCACTTTTCCATCAAACCCTAATGCCCTGTCAAAAATGCAGCATGGCTGTGTGAATTGCTCCCTTTGAAAAATTTCATAAACTTCAGAACTTTGACTGACTGTGCTCCTAGAAGGATTTCATGCAAAATATAACCTCTCAACCTCCTTATTCCAACATCATTTAATTAGTATACTTGGGCAAGAGGGAAAAAGTAAAACTATTTTGATTACTTGCTTCAAGGCTCAGACTTTCGCTGCCTCAGCCAACAAATCAAGCTTTCCCCTGTTGTTAATTTTAGGATAACAATGGTATGTTCTATGCTTAGAGCAATTTTACTTCAGTTTTCTTTTTAGCCCAATATAGTATCCAATATAACAATCACATCAACATGATAGTAAAATGCAGATAAAACATAACCAATAATAGTAGAAGACAAGCCAACACAAGAGGAGACAAGTTATGGCACCAGCGAGGGACAAACTCCAATGTGGGGAAACCCTTGATCAATTCTTCTTGTAATTTTTCAAAAGTTCAGCAAAGAGAGAGAGTACAATTTACAATATTCACTTACCCAAACTGATTAGTCAAAACAGCAGAAATAGAAAGCCCTAACCAGAAAGTCAACGTTGTTCAACAAGGCTGAAATTGACCTCCAAAACAGCTCGGTCAACCTTGGTCAACTCGACCTCCAACAACAAGATAATGCAGCCCAAAACAGTCCGAAAATAACCAATCAAATCTGGTCAACAAAAGTCAATGCAACACCCTGAATTAGGGCAGTCAACTTAGGGGTCAAACTGCCTCGGTTTCTGTGCCCAGAACAATGGCCTAGCCAAACAAAAGTCTCCCTCACAAAATTGAAGTCAAACAGGGTCAATGCTGGTCAAAAGCCAACCTCCTGAAATTTCGGTCTCCTGAAATTTTAGTCTCTTAAAATTTTGGCCTCCTAAAATTTCGGTCAAATCTGGTCAACGCAGTAGGTAGAAAAGACCGTCTTCCTTTTGCACATGTGGTGAGAGAGAGGCCCAAAAATCCGTACCCAATCAAGATGAGAGAGAGAGAGACGAATGAGATGAGATGCCAAAATGAGGAGGAGGCACCTTGTATTTATGTGCAACATTGAAGGCTGGAGGAGGCTAATTTGATGGCTGGTCGACCTTGACAATTTGTCCATAATTAAAATAAATTCATAACTTCATTTGTACATGTCAGAATGGGATGATCTTTAGATCAGTCCTACACCTCTCGGAAAGAGGAATCCAAGAAAAATATCCGTTGCCTCATAAGAGCTACCCAAAGTGATGTTTGGCCCTAGTTGCCAAATTTAACACTCCCTCTCAACTAGGGAGAACATCACCTGCCAAACTGTTTGACAATTTGTACCATCCCTATCTCTGCTCTACGATGCTCTGCTCTACTCTGCATTGCTGAACCATGAAGAAAGAAGAAATGATCAAGAATGTATCATACCATTCTCCACTGACCCGAAGTCAATTACCAATTTCAGAGAGTGTGTCATACCACTCTTAACCGATTTGAAGTCAGTTTCCATTGATCCCAGATCAATATCAACATCCTAGCATAGGGAGTACGGTAGTACACGATGCGTCCATCGGTAGTACCATGGTCCCTATCCTCATTTCCCTACTCATTGGCCAAATGAGAGGTACTTCCCATGAGTCCCAGACTACATGGGTAGCATGTGTCGAGAGGAGAAGGTGAACCATTCATCCTGCTCATATGCCATAGGGGAGAGTGAACCACTCAGCCTATGCATATGCCACCATGGGGTATCACAGGGGAAGATGAACCATTCACTCTGTCCACAGTGCACCACTAGGGGAGGGTGAGTCACCCTATGGTCGCTCATCGCTCCAAGAAGTACCCCAAGCCCCGTGGAGCTCCTAGAGCTCACTATCCATCTCATATGGGACCCTCATAAAAGGGTCTCTCCACGACTCCAAGTCGTTCACGAAAGGTTAAGAATTTGATCTTTCCAAGGGGCTTCGTAAGAATATCGGCAACCTACTCATCAGTCCCAATATGGTGGAGCCTTATTGCTCCCTGCTGTACCATATCCTAGATAAAGTGGTACTTGATATCAATATGCTTGGAGCGATCATGAAACACGGGATTCTCAAAAAGACGAATCCCACTCTAGTTGTCACAAAAGATCATGGTGGTATCCATCACATGTCCAAATAGCTCACGAAAGAGCTTCCTCAACCATACAACTTCACAGGAGGCCAAACTAGCAACAATGTATTCAGCCTCAGCGGTGCTTAAAGCAACCAACTTTTGCTTCTTGCTCATCCATGATATTGAAGCAGAACCTAAAGAGAAGCAACATCCTAATGTGCTTTTGCGATCCACCACATTGCCAACCCAGTTTGCATCAGAGTAACCATGGAGCCTCACATTCCCGACAGTGTATCTCAGTCCATAAATGATTTTGCCTCGGAGATATCTCAAGAGATTCTTGGCAGCAATCCAATGTATATGATGAGGCTTGACCATAAACATCAGGGCCCCTATGAGTTGACGATACTCAGAAGGATTTCCCAAATCGGGCCCGACAACACTTCCGCATAACATTTTGAAGTTAAGTTCCATTGGAATAGTTACGAACTTGTAGTCCACCATCCCAAATCTTTCAAGTGGCTTCACAACATATTTTCCTTGAGAAAGGAAAATCTCCCCTGGCTTTCGCCAGACCCCTAACCCTAGGAAGTAATGCATTAGTCCTAGGTCCTTCATATCAAATTCGGAAGCCAACTCTCTCTTACATTGATGACTAAGAGAGTCTGCACCTATCAAAAAGAGATCGTGCACATAGAGTACCAGGATGAGAGGTCTACCATTATCAACCTTGAAGGTTCAGATCAACTTCACTTCTTGTAAATCCCAGTTTCATCAGATAGTTATCGATCCTCTCATACCAAGCCTGGGGTGCTTGCTTCAACCCATAAAGGGCTTTCTTCAACCTGCATACATGTGTCTGACGATCTTGAACTTCAAACCCCTCAGGTTGTTCCAGATAGACTTCCTGCTTAAGTGAACCATGCAAGAAGGCAGTCTTGACATCCATCTGGTGTAGATTCCATCCTTGCGAGGCAGTAAGGGCTATAATCGAACGAATGGTGGTGTAGTGAGCAACGGGTGCAAATATCTCATCATAATCTACACCTTCCTTTTCAGAGAAGCCTCGAGCAACAAATCTGGCCTTAAACTTCTCAGCACTTCCATCAACACCATGCTTGATCTGGTAGAGCAATTTAGAGGTGACAACAGATTTGTCCTAGGGTCTAGGGACCACATCTTAGACATCATTCTTCATAATTGACTCGTACTCTTCGTTCATAGCATCCATCCATACTTGTTGCTTTATAACTTCTTCAAATGAGCAAGGTTTACACTGAATAATGGTGCTCATAGCAGTTAAGTACCCTTGGTACCTATTAGGCTTCTTGCTTTCACTAAATGTCCCCCTCGGTGCAACATGTCTCTCGGCATCTCCAAGAGTTTCCCTCAACCATGAGGGTCTCCTTTTGGAGGAGGAGGGCTCATGAGGAGGAGGATCAATGGGATCCATCGGTTCTTCAACATTAGGCATCGGCTCATCTTGCGAATCCCCCTGATTTCATGCATCTGCTTCTTTGTCCTTCCTTGGAATAGGAAGGTTTCTAATCTTCCTTAGGGCAACATCCTCATCGAAGGTGACATCATGACTCAACTCTACTTCTCTTTGAACAGACACATAGATTCTACATGCCTTAGAAGTTTCACTGTAGCCCACAAAAGTTCCTTTCTTCCAAGATGCCTCCAATTTACTTCTCTTTTTTTGCGGCACATGAAAGTATACGGGACTACCAAAAATTCTAAAATGAGAAACATCAGGTTTCTTGCTGGTGAAAACTTCTTTGGGAGTTTTGGAGTCAAATGCTTTATGAGGGCATCGATTTTGAACGTATACAACAGTGTTGGAAGCTTCTCCCCATAGGAACATTGGAAGTCCTTGATCATGAAACATGGCACGAGTGGCTTCTATAATGGAACGATTCTTCCTTTCAGCAACACCATTTTGCTCAGGAGTATATGCAGTAGTAGTCTCCCTCTTAATGCCAGCTTCCTTGCAATAGTCATTGAATTCATTTGACTCATACTCGGTTCCATTATCGGTCCTCAATATCTTGATCTTCTTCCCTGACTGATTATCCACCAAGGCTTTGAAGGCACAGAACCATGAGAATATTTCGTCCTTTTTCTTCAAGAAATATATCCAAGTTTTGCGAGAGAAGTCATCCACAAAGACAACATAATATAAATATCCTCTTAATGATGTCACAGGCAACATACCAGATAGATCAGAATGAACCAATTGCAAAATGTTTGCGGTCTTGCTATCACTTGAGGGGAATGGTCCCCTTGTATGTTTTCCCTCGACACATCCCTGACATACACCTTCATGCTCTATTTTGAATTCGAGCATACCTGTAAGCATCTTCCTTGCATCAGGTAGAGCTTTATAGTGAAGATGAGCAAACCTCTGGTGCCATAGTTTGGATTGAAGAGATGTGTTGCAAGACATAGCTCCTAGTGGACTTCCTCCAACTTGATATAAATTGTCAACCCTGAATCCAAGAGTAAATGCTTCTTTGAAATTTCTTTTCCACACATGTACCTTTCCATTGATGAATGTCACCTTGAAAGCTTTGTCTTCCATTACCGAGATAGACACTAGATTCTTCTTTATATCAGCTACATATAGTACTTCTTGAAGATGAATGGTGTTACCTTGATTCAATTGAAGGGTAACATTCCCAACTCCCTTCACGGGATAAGTGGCATTGTCTCCAAGGATAATTTCCAAATTTGTATCCTTCTCTATCAGATTTGAAAGAGCTTCCTCATACCTGGTGAAGTGCCTTGAGGCACCACTATCAATCAACCAATTTCCCAAGGTATCTGGAGGAGAGGCAGTAGAGAGGGCAGATATAAGATAAAATTCCTTTTGCTTAGAATTTACAACATTAGACTCATCATACCTGGAGTTTCTTGTTCTTTTAGAAGCTCGATCATTTCCAAGTTGAGTAGCGGAAGCATTCCTTTTCTCTTTGTTGTTGAACCTGCGATTCCTTTGATTGTTGTTGTTGCCCCTGAAATGATTGTGATCATCATCATGAGATGTGTCCTTTCTATTTGGACACTCCCTGGCATAGTGACCAAACTTGTTGCAAACGAAGCATCTTCCCTTCCTTCCATTTTTGGATCCTGGTCTTCCTTGACTATACTTCTTTGAACCTGCATTGTTCTTCCTCTTGGCATGAGCGGACAATGCTGTAGGATTATTCCTATTAGAAGGCAGCTCCAATTCCACCATCCTTGTTTCTTCTTGAGAACATCTAGTCAAGAATTCTTCAAAACCTGCAATTCTGTTGTTATTGAGAGTGAGCTCCTTGTTAGCAATAACTTCACCAATCGAAAAAAGATCATTTTTGATCTTGGTAATCCTCATGGAGTAGGATTGAATATCCTCATCTTTTCCCTTCTTTATATCCTTCATCTTGTTCTTGAGGAAAATAATTTGATTTGCATTGCTAAATTTGAACATGCCAACCAACCTGTCATATATCTTCTTTGATTGATTCAAATCGGAGATGTAAGCAACTAAGTGCTTATGAATAGAATCCCTGATGATCTTCTTGGCTTTGACTTCACCCTTCTTGTACTTTGTCTTAGCGGCAGCTGGTGCATTTGAAGGAGGTTCTAGAATATTTCCTTGCACATAATCCATGACATCTTGCTCTTCTAAAGTCAAATCAAGAGACATCTTCCCTGCATGATAATCAGACTTATCATGAAGCTTATCATCAGACTTGAAGTAGGATGTGGAGGCCATTGAGACTTGTTCTTGATCAGTGATTTCTCTTCACTCTTGCTTGGGCTTTGTCTTCACCTCAGCTCCGATACCATGTTAATTTTAGGATAACAATGGTATGTTCTATGCTTAGAGCAATTTTACTTCAATTTTCTTCATTAGCCCAATATCATATCCAGTATAACAATCACATCAACATGATAGTAAAACGAAGATAGAACATAAACAATAATAATAGAAGACAAGCCAACACAAGACGACACAAGATATGGCACCAGCCAGGGACAAACCCCAATGTGGGGAATCCCTTGATCAATTCTTCTTATAATTCCTCAAAAGTTTAGTAGAGAGAGTACAATTTACAATATTCACTTGCCCAAACTGATCATTCAAAACCGCAGAAACAGAAAGCCCTAACCAGAAAGTCAACGCTGGTTAATAGGGTTGATATTGACCTCCAAAACAGCTCGGTCAACCTTGGTCAACAAAAGTCAATGCAACAACTTGAATTAGGGCAGTGAACGCAAGGGTCAAACTATCTCGATTTTTGTGCCCAGAACAACGACTTGCCCAAACAGAAGTCTCCCTCACAAAACTGAAGTCAAATAGGGTCAATGCTGGTTAAAGCGTTGCTCTTGAAATTTCGGTCTCCTGAAATTATGGCCTCTTGAAATTTTGGTCTCCTAAAATTTCGGTCAACTTTGGTCAACACAACAGCTAGAAAAGACAGTCTTCCTTTCGCACGTGTGGAGAGAGAGAGGCCCAGAAATTCGTACCCAATCAAGATGAGAGAGAGAATGATGAATGAGATGAGATGCCAAAATGAGGAGGAGACACCTTGTATTTATATGCAACGTTGAAGGCTGGAGGAGGCTAATTTGATGGTTGTCCGACTTTGACAATTTGTCCATAATCAAAATAAATTCATAACTTCATTTTTACATGTTAGAATGGGATGATCTTTAGATCAATCCTACAACTTTCGGAAAGAGGAATCCAAGAAAAATATTAGCTGCCTCATAAGTGCTGTCCAAAGTGATGTTGGGCCCTAGTTTCCAAATTTAACAACTGCCCTTCTCTTGTATTTCCTGCAACTGTTGTTTAGCAACCCTTAGCTCCTTCCTCAACCTGAGGTTTTGTCTGCAGATGTTTTTAAGCTGCCTATGCAAAGGCAAAGTTCTTTTCAGCATATACTTAGCATTTGACAATGCTGGCTCACACATGTTCAAATGGTCATATATTTTTTTCTTAGCCCTTTCATCCTGCTTCTTAAGTTCATCAATTTCACTTTGGGCTTTTTTCAACTGCATCCTCAATCTATGAAAAATATACTGCCCTTCATCTACCTCCACCTTCTTCTCTTTTTGCATTGACTCTTCCTTTTGTAGCTGCAACTTTCTTGCTGAAGACCTGGTCACAGGAACTCTTGCTGATGGAGCCTCTAACTCTTGAAAGTCCTCTATCAAAATCTTCTCTTTACCTTTGGACTTGGTGACAGATGGAGTTGCCTTTATCACTGGTTCTGTTTCCCCAATCTTAGGTGTCTTTTCTAAACCAATCTTCTTCAATTCCCTATTGTCATGCTGTAGTTGGGCAATGACCAAGTGTGCTTTCTTCAGTAGTTCTTGCAGTTCTATGAGCTCCTTGTCTTTATCATCTGGAACAATATCCTTTGGTATGGTGTCTAAAACCTTAGTTGGTTGCTCAAGTGTGTGTTCCAAAGGCAATTTCTTTCCAGCAGCTCTAGTGAGTGGCTTCTTGGGAACCTCTGCTACCTTAGGAGAAAAGTGCAACTTTTTACCCCTTTTCTTTTCTGATGGATCCACTGAAGCTGGTGGTCTTTTTACTGAACATTCAATTGGTGATTGCACATCTCTTGCCATAGATGATGGTGTGTCCTTTTTACTCCAATGGCTAGTTGGTAACTCTGCTGCCAACTTTGATGAATCTATGAATGCCCGCCATATTTGATTTTTCTAGTTTATTTCTTTTACCACCAATATCTTGGTCAAAGAGAAATAAAAAAGACTAGGCTCCTCTTGACTTTGCTTACCTTGAACCTTATTTGCCATCTTACTAAGGCTTCTAAACAAATATAAGCGCAGATTCAATGGGATTTTTCCTGTGAAGTGCATCAATAGCCTAAAATGAAACTGATATATCCTCCCAAATCTTCCTTCACAAGTGAAGTATCTCTGGATTACCTTCAAAAGTTTGCTATAGGGTTCAAGCAGGTATTCTCTAGGTAGAATAGCTCTATATCCCTTGTTTCTGTACTTTGGTTTTAAGAAATCCTTGTAATTGATTATGTCAAGGGGCATGCCTTTGAACCACTGTTCTCCTTGAAGAGGAATTTTTGTAGCGGCTGAAATAGTGACATCTGATACTGGAAAACTCAACTCTCCAATCTTAACATCCACCCTGGTGAAATTCAAAGCAAATTCTTTTGTGAGCTGCACAGTATATCCCTGGATCTTCTCACAAAATTTGATAACTCTAATTGCTGGGTTTGAGTTGATTAAGTAAGATCTTGGGGCTCAAACTTGACTATGTCTCCTCCATTGTGCTTCTTTCTATCTGGAGTTGTCAGGACTTCACAACATAGATGAATCCTAGAGTTTTTGACTGCAATTTCAGTGTTTGCCAATTGAGCGCAACAATAGGGTAGTAGTTATGAAAATAGGGCTTTTAGATGAAGGTTTTATGACAATTTGGAATGAAAAGCCCTATATTAGCATAATCTAACAACAAAACCCATTTCTCAGACCCAAAGCAACAGCTTGTTGATTTTTGCTTAAAGTGGAAAATTAAAAACACAGGCACAACAAGAAAGCACAGCGCATGGGGGAAAAGGTTCCTTGATCCTTGAGGGTAGCAACAACAAGAGGTGAGGCTCCATACTAGTTAAATAGAATGTCAGGCTTCAAAATATGGTGGCAAACAAAATTTTGAATGCTTGATGCAGGTGACAACATAAAACGCAACGAGTGAAGGAAAGTGCAACGTATTTTTCAGACACAACAAAGAAAGCGCAACAAGCTAAAAATTTGAAGTTTGCAAGGTCATTTGTGTGTTTTCTCCAACTGGTAAAGACAATTTAAACAACATGCACAACAAACCATCCAAGAGAATGATAAATTGGAACCTGGAGATGGCGATAACCCTTTGTGTTGAAGAAACGTAGTGACTGTCTCTGAGTGCAGTGCATCCCCTGCAGACTTAGCGCAACACACTTCAAACAATATCTGGACAGCTTTCGATGGAACAAAGAATGGAGCTCTGGAATTTTAGATGCTAAAACAAGTGTTTGAACTCCCAAGGTGAACAAACCCAACTTTCAAGGATAATCGTTGCAATTTTGAGCCTTAATCATGAAAGCAGGAACTAAAAGAAGCGCAGCGCATGCCTCATAACCGTTGTACTGCTGGTGATGTCATGGCACAATATGATTTGACAACCTGACCGACTATCTTGACCCCACTAATTTGTGCCAATGATGAGAAGACATGACTCACTATGACCTCCTCATGATCTTGTATGAGACATTGACCCTAGGCCTACTTGACTTAATCTTTAGGGAATCCATAACTATTTTTACATCATCTTTCACACACTCTAACATAATTACATCAAAAATGAAATCTTTCATTCTTTACTAAGACCAATAGCTCGATCTCTAAGAGATCATAGCCCAACCTTTACGCATTTGCCAAAATAAGTTTGAAAGACTAAACTTGTTTTTTGATTTCTATAATATAGGACATTAATAGATACCACAACCTAATTACAAGGTTAGTATGATTCTCTATCTCTCCAAAATCCTAGGTAGGGAAAACCAAGGAAACCCTAGCTTACACCAACAAGAGCCAACAAACATGTATCACATAGGCATGTCCTCCAAGGCAAAGTTGTCTCCTTTTCTTCTCCACTTCAACAAGTACAACCTAGGGTTCATCTCAAAACCCTAATTTCCAAATCTACAAGGGCTTGAACTCTAACCCTAGTCTTGAAGATGCTCCAACAAGCTCAAGCAACCCTAATGACTCCAAAAGACATAAATAGAGATTAAGCACATAAGAAGATCCAAGAGAAAGAGTAGTAGTGCGCTCCTCTTGATCACATCTCTAACACAAGAATGAATAAGCGAAGGACTCTCTCCTTCCTCTATGTATATGTGAGGTAAGGGAGGTTGACAATACATTTGTGGGTCAATGCACTTACAGTGAAACTACAATAACACATGTAGGCTCATTCACGTGGAGCTTTGCACTCCAAGACTACACATGTCAAGCTCCAAGGTCATGTTGTCCATAGGCAAGGCTCCAAATGCAAGGGCACTCCACGAGGTGTGTCCAGTGCTCTTTCTACAAGTCTCCAAAGACTCCAACAAACCTCCTAAGCCATGTAATTGACCATGTTCATTGCATTTGCATGAACACTATCATAATCTGAGTGTTCTTGAGCCAACTCCAAGCCTCCATGGTAGCATCCAAGCTACCTTATGCCATATGGGGTCCTTTGCACTATTGTAGGATGCAAAATGCTCCTCCTACTAAGTAGGGAATTCTCCAAGCAAGTAACCATTTCCATGTCACTATCATGGAGAGCATCGCCAATTCTGTTATGAGATCTCCAACGCCCCAGGGAAGAATATCATGCAAGTAACCAACTAAGGTCAAGTGACCACTGAGTAAGCCATCTCCAATGTACAAATCCATCATTGATCATCTCACATGTGCAAATCCATCATAGACCATCTAGGGGCTAGCAATACACCATGTATCCCAATTCCCATGAAGCACCCCCAAACATGGTGTAAACACTTTTGGAGTCGCCTGAATGCTAGCACTTACTCTTTATGAGGAAAGTGTTGCAGTCTTGAAATCAACCATTGTCTCCTAACAAGGAACTCTCACCCATCCTATCACATAATTTTTGTCTTCCAAGGAATACTGACCACTTGTGCATATGAAGGAAAATAGCCTTAGATCATAAGCAATTTTCCATGAAAAGATACTCACATCTCCATTCAAGACTAAGACAAGTGGATCACATCTATCAAAGTCACAAAATAGAAGTTTTCACAAGTCAACACATATATCTCGAAATACAAAGCTTGTGGTACAAGTAACAATCCATGCAAGGCTATTAAGAACTTGTGAACATGAGATTCCCTCCCATGCACCTCAAAGCCTCTAGCAAATAAAAGAACACAAACTAGGTCAAATCACTCATCCAAAGAGAATCCTAACATCATGGGCAACTCCCTCTATCCAAGACAATCCAACATCCCTGTCCTTGTCCAGTACAATATTCGCATCAGTGGAAAACATTGAATCAATCCCAACATCATTCTCCATCAAGGTATCACACCTGCCCTCCTCAAGACAACTTGAAAATTGATGATTGGGAGAAATCAATGCAATATGACTAGCATATTGTTGATTGGAGTAAAGCAGCAAGGATTCTGCACTTGCCTAGTTGCCAAGGCATGCAGAGAATTAGAAATACTTAGCCAGAATTATTTTAATAATTAAATTATTTCCTAATGTTGACTTAGGAAAAATTAAAAAGTACTAAGTCAACAGGTGATTAGATCTTGGCCATTGATCTTGGAAGCTCAAGAGGCAATTTTAGCCCTTGGATGCTTCTACAAGGCCAAAGTCAAGTTATAAAAAAGGAGATAAGGGAAGAAGTGAAGCAAATAGATTTGGCATCAAGAAGTGTTCTAGTGCTCAAATAAGGAAATTTGTTTTTTAGCAGTTTCAGGTCAGCCTTCAACAAAAGTTCAACATCTGAGTTCAGGAGAGCTGCATGACTTGGAAATCAAATCAGCAGTGGGCCGAATTATTTTTAGGGGGTGCAGAGGCGGCTGTGCAACGTGGCCGTACTGTACAGACCATCCATACAGGTCGTTACCCTTCTGGAGGAAAAATTGGGCTTAGAGAAGGAGTTGTTCAGGAGGGCAGGGCACAAAAAAAGGGTTTTTCACCCAGCTGTAATATTTCCTAAAGAATTTTTTTGAGCAACAAAAGAACACAAAGTTGCAGGTTTTCCCTGGAGTTGGGGTTTCCTGGGTATATTTGGTGTCCAGTTTTTATGTGTGTGTTTTGTCGTCAGATTTAATTTTTGTTGTGCATGTTATGGCTAGATAGTCAACTGTGTTTGCTTTTTTAAATTTCAGATCTGTATTTTTTATTTGTATTTCTAAGTGTAAAATTTAAATAAAGTGCAAATCATATTGCTGCTTATATGGAAAACTAACATTGTATCAGAACTGTAGCCTTTGATTAAAGCCAAAATACAATTTTTCTTCTTCGCTAGAGCAGGTTCAACATTCAGAGGGAGCAGTATTACCAGTCTGACTTGGCAGTTAGGGTTTCTAGACAGGCATGGCATACTAGGGGCTACGCTTTTGAGGACAGATTGGAGGGTGCGCCCAACTATTGCCCTTGGAGAGAAAAGATTAGCGTGGTGCTTGAGGAGCAGAGCGTTTGGGAGTTTGTGGACGATGTCCCAACTTTGCCCACAGATCCTCAGTAGTTGGCTCAGCAAAGCAAGAAAGATGACAAGGCAAGGAGAATCTTGTTGGAGGGAGTCAAAGACCGTTGAAGGAAATGTAAGTTGGTTCAGTCTTTATAAATGTACTTATTCAGGAAAAGAAATATTATTTTTATAATATATGTCAATGAGTTTCTTGCTCATTGAAATAGGTCTAGCACATGTTAAGTGCTATAGGTGAGTCAAATAGTCAAAAGGAAATGTTGAAGGCCTTAAGGGCATGTTACACCATGTATTAGGGTCAAGAGAATACCTCCAAGCAAAGTCAAGTCCCCTCCTATGCCACCATCAAAGAAACTCCTTCAAGCATGTTACACCACTAAAGAAGCCGTCTGAAGCAAGTACAACAAGTCGGCGTTCTAGTCAGCCTAAAAGAAGGGACAATCCTCTATATATAGAGGTTGTCCACTCCACCAAAACGCACTCACTTACCTCTGAAATCGGCACAGCAAAATCAGCAAGTAAAGGGTGAAAAAGAGATGAGAAAAGGAGCCTCTAGTGCACCATCAAAGGAAGGAAGAACATCGAATCTTAAAGGACTGTTTCTAGGGCAACCTACAGTCACATGTGTGAGGACAGGGAAGGCTGCCTGTGGTCATAACAACAGAAACCCACAGTTGGCATATCTCTCTAATTAGGCTAGGAAACTAGACCTACAAGGTCTCCCAATCAAGCGAAGGAATAAAATAGCTTACCATATCAAGGAAATCACCACACATGTGGAAATCTAGGGCTGCAGGACAGTCATATCAAATCTGCACCTACACCTTGAAGAAAGAGCTCATTTGGTCAAGTAGAAGAAAGGGATCATCAGAAGAAAAGGGACTTTTCAAAAGGTGTCTCTTCTATAGCAAGTGCAACAAGGTCTATCAACAATTGAGAGAAGAACGAAGTGCCGGAAGAAGGAGGTCGAAGTGCCAGAAGGAGGAAGTGTTGAAGAAACAAAGTGCCAGAAGGACTTGACTTGTGCTTGGAGGATATTCAAGTCAGGGGTCTAGGGTTTGGCATTGATCAATAAGAAGCTTCAATAAGAGAAACTTACTAAAGGGTTTTCCTCTCAAGAGGAGAGGTTTTGGCCCTGGAAGAGAGCCAACATCTTGTGTTCTTGTTCTTATCTTTTGATAGCAGTTTGATGAAGTACACACACATGCATTAATAATAATAAGAAGAAGATTAAGCTAACAAGAAAAAGTAAAAAGACTCTACAAATTGTTATCAAGTAATGAAGAATCACACTACACTTATTTCCCCTAGATTCTTCAACATGGTATCAGAACAAAGGTGACACATCAAGGAAAGGGAAACTCAAGAGCACTCATCAAGGAAAGGCATCTACAAGGTTGAAGAATCAAGCCAAATCTACTCAAGGAAAAGAAGGCCTACCATAGCAAGAAGAAGAGCCTTACACAAAGGCACCTATAAAGAAGAGCAGATCAAAGAGGGATCTACATTATCTACAAGTCACCAAACAAATCTCTTCATCCAACAAGTCCACTTGGAGAAGGCAACTTGAAGAACATCAAGATCCTAGGAAGGCAAGCCATCAAGTCTTCAAGGGGAAAGCAAATCCACTAAATCTCAAAATCTATCAAGTAAGTATATGTCCCCTTCTAAATATACATCAATGTCTTTTTGCAAGGAAAGCAACAAATTGGTAGGTACCAATAACTTTCTTACATGGAAGAAGAGGACTGATTTACTTCTCAAGGAGAATGAACTCCTAGAACATGTCAAAGGGAATATCACTATCCTTGCTAAGGAACAAACTCAAGCCTTAGCTAAGTACAATAAGGATGAGACAAGAGCTCAAAGGATTCTAATAGAATCAATCAAAGACTCTCTCATTCCTTATGTCTCCAAATTTGAAACATAATTTTTTTTTATGATAAGCTAGTAGAGCTATTCTCGGTATCCACAATCAGAGAAGTAATATCTCTAAGGAATGAATTGTACAAGATGAAGATAACAAAGGAAGGAATAGCTCCCTACTTCATGAAAATCTCTGAAATGAGAGATCAACTTCAAGAGCTTGGGGAAGTCATGTCTGACAGAGATGACAACTGGAGTACTCAATGCTCTACCTGAGGATTGGGGCAACTTCACATCAAGCATATATGCCAAAAAGGAAGCAACCACACTCAGTGAAATGTGGTCTCTATGCAGGACAAAAGAAACCAGACTTAAAGCAAAGGAATATGTGGGATCAAATGAGCAAGCATTTGCTACCATGGCCAAGAGAAAGGGAAAATTTGGCAAATTTGGTCCACGAAGAACAAACAACAAGGACATGTCCAAAATCCAATGTTTTGGATGCTAAGAATATGGACACTACAAAAGGAATTGTCCTAAGCTTAAGAAGGACAATAACAACAAAAGAAAGAGGGAATAAGCTCACATGACTCAAGAGGTGAAAGAAAAAGAAAAGAAGCTAAAGAAGGAAGATCCTCCGGATCTCTACTATGAGTAGGTCAAACTCTTTACTTCAAATCTTCTTTCAAAATTTTGAGTAGGATAGGAGCATATAGGAATAGAATATAAAACTGCATAGCTAGAAACATCTTCTAGAATCTAGAAGCATGGAGTACATGGAGTTCTAGATACTCATGTAGGAAGAACATTTATAGATAAGAACAAAATGCATGGTCAAAAATATCTTCTAGAATATAGGAGCATGGTAGATATAGCTCAAGATATTCATATAGAAGAAGCATACCTAGTATAGGACTTCATCCATGATAAATTGATCATGACTAAGAATCTTAGAAGACCTCCATCATCAAAAGAAAAGAAACATTTGCAAGGCAAAGGTCTTTAAGATCCAATGATGGAATTTTCAAAAGAAGGTTCATGAACCAAAGCAGGTGTCTCATTGGGAATCTCATTCATGGGATTCAAGAAAAGGATGATATGTAGGCAAGCTAAGATGAAGCAAGAAGGGCCACATCAAGGACAACCAAATGAAGCTAAGATGATGAAAGGAGAATCAAGATGAGGTATGTATGCATCAAAGTTTAGTCACGTTATCATTTGTATATTATTGAGTCATGGGAATAGTTCTATAACATGATCAAGTGGGAAAGAATCTCTTTCACCAATGACATGCTCGAAGGCATGTACTACAATGCAATAAAGGTCAACAAAAGGATATGCTCACATAAGGAGTATAAGATTGCTGACTAAGAAGCAAGAAGAAATGTTGACTAGTCCACGAAGCAAGCAATGAAGAAGTGCTCTCGAGGAGCATAAGGTGGTTGACCAATTTATCCAAAGAGAAGCAAATGCAGAAAGAGATCAAGCATGTGAAGAACACCATGATCACCGAGAATCACTATCTAACAAGATACTTTGAAGATATCTCCCGAAAGAACGCAGGACAACTCTGACAAAGAGAGGAAGGAAGGACCCTTGACACCTATGAAGGCCTTAGAGATATGAAAGATGCAGATAACTGATTCTACTCTACGAAGATGTCGTAATGAAGAAGCCATCCAACAAAAGAAAAAGCAATGTTAGGATGAAGTCATGATGGGCTACTAGGTTGAAGCATGTAAACAAGCAAGTACAACGAAGCATTCATGAGAAGAGTATTTCAAAGCATGGAAAGATGACAAAGGAGTAGCCAAATGATAAGAAACCTTGATGTATGGCAAGAAAGCCACTTTCCACGAAGGAAGCAATGACATGACAAACCAAGAAGGAAAGTGATCAATGGATGGTGCCCTACCTAGAAGAAGCTTGAACAAAGACTTCATGACATCAAAGAAAGGAAAGAGATCAAGTAGCTGAAGGACCCATGAAGAAGAAGTTGTTGATGAATGAAAGAGTCCCTAGTTAAGAGGGAGCTCTGACAAGTGCTTGATCAAGAGGGAGTTTTGGATCACCCCTGATTACAAAGGAGTGACAATTGTGTTTTTCCATTTCATGGGTCATGCACTAAACCAGGACTAACAACCGTAAGTTTAGATGAAGGCCATGAATGGAAATGTAGACACAAGATAGACACAACATTCTTGTCTTCACTTGGGAAGAAAGAATGGGAGGATTGGGTAATCATTTGGCATGTGATACTCTTTGAGGATGTGTTGGGCATCCAAGACAAGAGTAGGCAAGAGGACTGATATTCTTTGAGGGTTGGGAACCAATGACAAGAATAGTCCTAGAAGGTCGTACTCAGAAAACACTTGGGAGGGTATGTACCTTGAGAGACAATGGTAAATGTGTCTATAAATCATTGGTCTCGCCAGCATTGTAGCTCATGATATCATGAAGAGATGGAGTTGTTAGTCAAGGCCTTGCACTATGACAATGCTGATTGATATGATGCTATAACAAATGGATTGCAAATCCGGTTTCTCTTATGTGAATTCTTCAGAAATTGATAATAGCCGAACACCTTGTAATATTGTATGAAACCTCCCTAGTTAAGAGGGAGTGTTGAAGGAACTGTAACTAGGATCGGTCTTCATAAATGTACTTTTGATATTTGTACTTATTCAAGAAAAGAAATGTTATTTTTATAATAATAATTAATAATAATATCTATTTTTAAGGTCACAGCCAAGCCAGACACCAAATTGGTGTATGAGACCCCCTTGTTTGTGGGACAAGGGACCCACCTCCACGCAACGATTTCACTGCTAAGTCTACGAAGGCATACATACTCTACCCCCCTCTGGTTTTGAACTTGTGACCTCTTAGGAGGAAACACATGTTCTTAACCATTAAGCCCACTCAAGCTGTATAATATATGTCAATGAGTTTCATGCTCATTGAAATAGGTCTAGCACATGTTAAGTGCTATAGGTGAGTCAAATAGTCAAAAGGAAATGTTGAAGGCCTTAAGGGCATGTTACACCATGTATTAGGGTTAAGAGAATACCTCCAAGCAAAGTCAAGTCCCCTCCTATGCAAAGGCACCATCAAAGAAGCTCCTTCAAGCATGTTACACCACCAAAGACGCCATCCGAAGCAAGCACAACAAGTTGGCTTGCAAACTGTCCTCAAGTCGGCCTAAAAGGAGTGACAATCCTCTATATATAGAGGCTGTCCACTCCACCAAAATGCACACACTTACCTCTGAAATCAGCACAACAAAATGAGCAAGTAAAGGATGAAAAAGAGACAAGAAAAGGAGCCTCTAGTGCACCATCGAAGGAAGGAAGAACCCCGAATCTTAAAGGATTGTTTCACAATCACACATGTGAGGATAGGGAAGGCTGCCTGCGATCTTAACAATAGAAAACCACAGTTGGCATATCTTTCTAATTGAGTTAGGAAACTAGACCTATAAGGTCTCCTAATAAAGTGAAGGAGAAGGACACTCAAGCGAAGGAAGAAAAGAGCTTACCATATCAAGGAAATCACCACACGTGCGGAAATCTAGCACTACAAGACAGTCATATCAAGTCTGCACCTACACCTTAAAGAAAGAGCTCTTTTGTTTAAGTAGAAGAAAGGGATCATCACAAGAAAAGGGACTTATCAAAAGGTGTTTCTTCTAGAGCAAGTGCAACAAGGTCTATCAACAATTGAGAGAAGAACGAAATGCTGGAAGGAGGTCAAAGTGCCGGAAGGAGGAAGTGTCGAAGAAACAAAGTGCTAGAAGGACTTGACTTGTGCTTGGAGGATATTCAAGTCAGGGGTCTAGGGTTTGGCATTGATCAATAAGAAGCTTCAATAAGATAAACTTACTAAAGGGTTTTCCTCTCAAGAGAAGAGAGGTTTTGGCCTTGGAAGACAGCCAACATCTTGTGTTTTGTTCTTATGTTTTGATAGTAGTTTGATGAAGTACACACACATGCATTAATAATAATAAGAAGAAGATTAAGCTAACAAGAAAAAATATAAAGACTCCACAAATTGTTATCAAGTAACGAAGAATCACACTTTACTTCCTTGCCCTAGATTCTTCAACAAAGACCACATCATTCCCCATTTGGATGGGAAAAAGACAACCAAGGCAATGCGTGCGACCATTGTTGGTCTCTATTAGAGTACTGGTGAGACCAGAAAAATGATGTTGAAAGGTAAACTAAGGACTATTAGAATGACCAAGTCAGACACTGTGGTGTCTTACCTCACCGAGTTCTCCCAAGTAAGAGATGAATTAGCGGGAGTCGGCGAAACAACTCCAGATACAGATTTGGTGCATTTTGCCCTAATGGGTTTCACCAAACCTTGGGAGTCTTTTGTGAATGGAGTATGTGCCAAGGAGAAGCTTTCAGATTGGTAGTGACTTTGAGCCTTAAAGGAATTAGCATAGGGCTAGTTGAGAGTTGGTAAGGTTCTGTGTTGGGTGCTAGAGCAAGGACAACTACAACAGGTGTAAAGGGTTACACAGGTTTGAGCAGGTGCCACAACCAAGGGAAGATTGTGTGGGTAGTCCACTAAAGGAACAACTGGACAGTGTATTGAGGGGCAGTTGAGAGCTTGATGGACTCAACCTCAACTGAAGAAGACAAGAGACATTTGTCTTGTATTTTGCATTTTTTTACAAGGATTATAAAGGGCTTGTTAAGGGATAAATAAGATTTAAGTTTTGGGTATTAAATTGTGTGATTTGTGTATGATCTAATCCTTGGTGTATTTTTTGCTGTGCAAGTTGTTTTTTAAAGTTAGGCATTTCAGTGTGTTTATGTTTTTTGTTTTGCGAAACTGCCAAAACATAGATCAAACCTGGGGTGAATGGATTTCTAACATGGTATCAAAGCACTTTGAAGAGAAGTTGGATCAGAGATTGCACAGGTGATAGCTCTAAGAGGGAGCTAAAGTGACTGTTTGCAGGTGGCAATAGTCTTGAAGACCTACTGTAGATTTGACAGCAAGTAACGGCCTAGTAGAGACAACGGAGAAGGTTCTAGAGACTTAGAGGGAGTCAGGTTTTAGAGGGAGTTCACAGATTCAGAGGGAGAGTCAACAACCCCAAAAGGGTGTTCCTTCAGATGGAAGAAAGGAGTCTTACAAAGCCGACAAGAAGGTGTCATGGTTTGGCTTAAAGACCATGCAGGATAAGGAGAAGCAGGAGGCTTCTAGTAGCAAGGTAACTTCCAAGAAGGGTTTAACTCTTACGACAATTTTTGCTTTAGTGATGGAAGAAGAAGCTTATGATGAGTGTTGGAGAGCAGCTGCGGAAGAGGGCTATGTTCTAGTATGGGAAACAAAGAGACTTGTAGGGAATGGAAGTGCCTTCCTCACTAAGCGAGAGTGTTGAAATTTGGTAGCATCAGGAGGTACTTTCACTTGCCCTTGGTGCTAGGCTTGTGAGGGAGAAATGCTCATAATATTAGATTTTATGAGTGTGAGTTTAGATCCATGGCATTTTGATGACCTATGGTATTGGATCTTGTGGAAAAATATAAATAAGAATCAAATGGAGAAGCTTAAAGGAAATCATGGAGAAGAGAATAATGTAGCATTCTTATTGATGGGGAAACCGCAAACCTACATTTAAGGCATCTTTTCTATGGTGAAAAGGGCCAGGGTTTTCAAATCTCCTAAGGCAAGAAGGATGATGCTAGATTAAAATTTAGGAGAATTTTGAGTTTGTGTTTTGGTTCTGCTTGTAGGTGAAAAGATCAAGGGAAGGCTAGGCTAAAGGAAGTGTCGTAGTCGCAGGAGATAGGAGGACAAAGGATAGGTTGGATCTTGTCTAGGGTAATCGCTGGCTGTTTTGGTGACTGCTGGAAGGATATCGTGGTCAAAGGAAGTCATTTGAGCCTCTATGGAAGGTCTGTTGGACAAGAAGGTTGCCAGGATTGCCGTTGATGAGTTTAGGGCTTGTGTAAGGCAGTGGATTGTAGAAGAAAAAGGTAGGGATGAGGGCTATTCCCTAGATATAGGCTTGGTGGCAATTCACAGCAGAGGGAATAAGGTCGAGGTTTGTGGAACAAGAGGCAACAGACTTATTGGGTGATGGTAGACTAGAAGAGACCATCTGCAACCTGGGAAGAGCAGTCCACTGGTGAAGGGAGGTTGGTGGCCTGGACATGTTGCTATGTCTCCTGTGCAGGAAAACAAGCTATAAAATTGTGGTTTCTTTATGCTAACAGACCAACGACCAAGGGTTTAAGAGGGCTTGGAAAGCCCTAGGTAGATCACAACAAAAATACTAAGGAGGCCGAAGCTTAAAGGAATGAGCCTAGGGCTAGTTGAGAGCTAGTAAGGTTCTGTGGTGGACGCTGGAGCAAGGACAACTACAACAGGTATAAAGGGTTACACAAGCTTGAGCGGGTGTTACAACTAAGGGAAGGTTGTGTGGACAGTCCACTAAAGGAATGACTTGACACTATGTTGAAGGGCAATTGAGCACTGGAAGGGCTCAACCTTAGCCTAGAAAGACAAGAGACATTCGTCTTGTGTTTTTGCATTTTTGCATAGGGTTTATAATGGGCCACTTTCCATAGTTTGGGAACCCTTGTATTTCTTGCTAAAGGACTAATAAGATTTCAGTTTTGGGCATTAAATTGCGTGTTTTGTGTATGATCTAATTGCTGGGTATTTTCCGCTGTGCAAACTGTTTTTTAAAAGCTAGGCATTTCAGTGTGTTTATGTTTTTTGTTTTGTGAAATTGCCAAAACATAGACCAGACCTAGGGTGCATGGATTTTTATTTTATTGATTTTAATTAATGTGCTTTCCCTAAGTTAGAATTAAGAAAATTATAAAAACAAATTACTCAATTAATTGAGGTTAATTAAGCAAATTTCCTAAGTGAGAATTGGGATGACTCCTTGAACAAACCTCTCATGTTTAAGAGATCAACATCATTAGGGACAAAAACCATTAAAGCATCGCAATGGATCATATCTAATGCTATGGACATAGGAATACTTCACACAAGACTTACGTTCAAATGTCTAACTAGCTCAAGATTTGTAATCACGTTACCTCACTTGTGTTTGGGATGATTAGGTCAACAACCCTATTAGGTGTTTCCGACCCCCAAGGGGAATGACATGTCCTAGTTAGACTAGTTAGACCCATTAATCTATAGGTGAAGGGAGGGTTTCCCCTCAACCCCACAATCCTCACTGGAGTAAAACTATCTTCAAGTTTAAAACCAACATATCTATACTTGGAATTTCCAACAGCCAAGATAACCCAAGAAAACAGAAGACAAAGATGGAGAACTTGACATAAAATAAGCCCTTAACTTCATCCTCGCAAATGATCTTCAACTAGGCTTAGAGGGGATTCCCCATTAATCTAACTATCATTTATTACTTCCAGGTGGTTTTGTTAGATTGAAACAATAAACGACAGACATAGTCTCAGTATGTAGCATATGGGAGAAGGGTGAGATCTAGGTGTTCACCTCAACTCCCCCTCTTTATGAGACAAACAATGATCTTTGAGACCGACTCATAGATGCAATACCATGCCTCAGTTGACCTATTCTTAGAGAGTCAAAGTGTTGATAAATCTAGATGCTTGTAGATTAGGGTGGATTTCTCTAACTTGCTAATTACTTGTGAATGTTTGTTAGCTTCTTATTACATTTTATGTTCTCTTCTTCATCAAGCAATTATCAAAATACAAAACATGAAGATCATAGAACACAAAGATGGAGGCTCCAAGCTAGGGCAAAAACCCCACAAGGGGAAAACCCAAGAAAAATCCTCCTTTTATAGAATCAGATCAAAGTGAGATATCCAAGACCCAAGACCAAGACCAATACCGCCATAAAGACCTAATTCGACCCTCCTTCAATCCATCTCTAACAGATCGTAGTCAACAGAGGTCAATGCTGGTCAAATCTTAGAAATTTGGTCATCTCCTGAAATTTCGGGCTTGCAACATCACAAAATCTGCCTCAGAAAACTTGCACGTGTGAACATAATTAAGGCACAAATAATCTTGTTTTTCTCTCCTTTGAATTTGTTCTCTCTTTCCTTTGTGTTGAAAATATAACTAGTTTCAGTCTTCATAATTGTTGTTGTACTCATTTCAATATGTATCCTACGTAATAAAAAAGAAAAGAAAAGAAAAGCTATTATTATTAAGGCATGGGTTTCATGCTCTTTATTGATGGTCTTCTAGGTAAAAGCATGTTCTTCATGCTTCTAGGGTTTATTAGGTCTTAAGATTTATTGTTATGATTCAAAGGAGTCAACATCATGTTTATAAGATTATTTTGGGCAAAATGTATTTATAAAAAGAACTATTTTTGAGTCTAGAATGTCCTGGAATCTCCTAAAGTACAAGTCGGCCCTGGAAACATCAAGTCGGCTTAAAGGAGGGAATTCGACCCCTTGAGAAGGGCTATATAAAGGAGCAATTTGACCTCATTCAATGAAGCAAAATTCAAGCATCACATTTGAAGTTTCTACTGAAGGTACAAAACTGGGTGCGGAACAGGCCGAAGGTACAAAATCGGGTGTGGAATAGGCCGAAGGTACAATACTGGGTGCGGAATAGGCCAAAGGTACAAAACTGGGTGTGGAATAGGCCAAAGGTACAAAACTAGGTGTGAAACAGGATGAAGGTACAAAACTGAGTGCAGAACAGGCCAAAGTTACAAAACTGGCTGAAGATGCAGAATAGGCTGAAGGTACAAAACTAGGTGCAAAACATGCTGAAGATACAGAATAGGCTGAAGATACAAAATAGGGCGAAGGTGTAAAACTTAGGTATTAGACTGAAGAGTCAAAGTGGTTGTGCAAATTGTAGGGTTGAGGCTAGCTGGTCGAAATTGCAGCTGGTTGGTGCAGGCTCAAGGAAGGACTTGGTGGAAGGGCTGACCTGGTACTTGGAGGACTTGGTCTAGGGTTGGGTCTTTGTATCTCATTCAAAGCGGATTCTAAGAAGAGGAGTTTTTTCGGGATTTTCCCCTTGGAGGGGTTCTGTTCGGACTGAGAGCCTAATTTCTGTCAATGTTTTAAAACTCCGACTCTGGTTTTGTCATGTCCCTTCTCAAACACATTTGTAACAGGGTGTTTCCACACATTTTTGCACAATTTTGGCTATAAGGGAAAGAACCCAGCATTTTTGACTTAGGGACTTAGGAGGAAATTCGACTTAATTTGTTTGCTAGTGGAAGGTGGGGGCCACCCACATGGGAATTCGAACTAGGCCATTCAAATGGCTTGGATGGAATTCAAAGTGCTGGATGGAGGGACCCACATGAGGCAAGGAAGGCCCAGAAAGATAAAAGGAGGAGAGTGCTCTCATTTGGATTCATTCTTACGCCTTGCAATCAAAATTACTTGACTGTTCGCTTTGTTGTTTAGCTGAGTCAACCGACTGTTTAGCCACGAATCCCTCAAGCAGGAGATTCAACCTCTACTTCGGGGGACCATCCGTGCCTGCCCTGGAGAGGCAGATCCATAAGTATTTCAGGAGTTCCGGGAGTGTGTGACAGCACTACCATTCAACCACAACAGGGAGTGCGTATTTTTGGCTAGTTGGAGAATATGCAGGGGGAGTTTGGAGCTATCAATGATCAAGCATTTGCTGGGAGAGTTAGAGGATTAGGAGAGCAACAAAGGGCCAACCTTTCTTGTGAGTTTTGGAGCCAGTAGAGCCAACATCCCAGCAGTTCGATTTACAGTTACCTGGGCCTGCGCAGAAAGCCATCACTAGGTTCACGTGGGAGTTAGAGGAAGGAATTGTAGAGCCGGAGCTGGTCAGGAGAAGTAGGAGATCACTTGGAGGGCCATTTGAGGAGGATTGCTGGAGTTGGGAGAGCAGAGATTGACAAGAGCAGTCACAATAACAAAATCTGAAATTGGAGGAGGGCCAAGCTGTGAAGGGTCAATTTTTGAAGGTTGGAACCAAGGGAAACCCTTTTTGGGTTTTGGGCAAGGATCACACTCCTAATTTTATAGAATTTTCTGGGCAGATCTAAGGGGTCAAACACGGTCCCAACTCAGCCAATAGTTAGAGGAGTTGAGGGGAATTTGGGCCAAAATTCCGAGTTCAACATTTGGCCAATTCCTTCGTGGGTTTTTCTGGGTTTAGGCCAAGGAGCAAGGAGTTGAAATCTCATAATTTTCTGAGCACGAGAAGCAGTGATTCTAGCCCTTCAAAGTCAGCAAACAAAGTAGTTTTCTGGGGCAGCGCTGTTCAATTTGGTGCAACAATCGTAGCAGCCTTCAGTTCAACATTTTCTCACCTGGGTTTTGTCATGCTTGTCCATTGAGACAAGCCCAGGTTCACCATTCTATTTTACTATTGTATTTACTGCTGAAGAAGTAATAAAATGGCTCAACAGTTCTCTATTTCCATTGTTTCCATGGCTGCTTAATGTATATTTCGTTTTTCAGATTGCTGGATTGTTTGCATGCTTTGTATATCACTTACATTCCTATTTAGGAACATTATAGTGGTATCAGAGCCATGATCTTGGCCAGCTGTGGGGTAGCCATCTAGATCATGGAAGATTTGGGCATGCATGCACAGTGACGGGCTAAACCATAGACAACTTATGGCTCAAAGAAGATTTAGTATGTAGGAATTTTGCCATTTGGGGTGGAATCTGTTGGAATGATGAGAGATTGGCCCAGTTGAGGAAGGTGTCGGACCAAATCCATTCTCATCCTTATAGCAGAGACACTAGTGGTGCACAGGCTGTGGGGGTGCAACCAGGGTTGGAATTTGACGGGCAAAATGCCCGTCACAAGGCATTTTGACTGTATTTCACGTTTAAAAATTTTAAAAAGCCGTTTTTTGTGATGGGCTTTCAAAGTTCTAAAACGTATTTTGTACTGTTCACTTTTTTGCAAAAACGTCATTACTACCCTCTCAAACAACAGTGTTATAAAGAAGTGCAGTAATATTTGGAATTCTCTAATATTTGTTTTTATTGAAATAAATTAATTTCATGTTATTTAAAG
>APFE030553405.1:76352-103299 GCA_000404065.3 Pinus taeda
TATGTGAGAAAAAATTAACACAGTGGTGTGATTGAAAAGTATTTTTTTAATTAAACCTTTATTGATGAAGGGTCGATTTATTATCAAAACATTTTGATTGAAGAGCAAAATTTTAGACATAATGTTCCTTGACGGCCAACATAAAAACCCAAAACGTCAAAAAAAAATTATTTGACAGGTAATAAAGAATCCAAATTCCAACCCTGGGTGCAACCATCTACATTGTGTGGGGAAAGTTGACAGAATTAGGGTATCAGATCTCCTCAAAAGGAGCATACAGGACATGGACAGTTAGAGGGTGAGACCAGGGGGCGCTTTTGTTGGTGGAGACCTGACTTTAGATATCAGGAGCGTAAGGAGGAGGTTGTTTTGGGCACACTACAGTGTGAGGAGCATGTCGATGTGTTCAGTGTGACGCAAGAGTCACCCTTGTTGGAGATTCCTTTGATAGCTCTAGCTTACACCTTGGTGGAGAGAGTAGAGCACATACCCACAGGGCCTTCCATTGACGAGGTGCCAAGAGACACAAAGGTGTCCACCATTGAGGAGGTGCCATCTGTTGTTGAGGTATCCATTGATGAGGTATCTGGGGTTGTGACTGAGTACTCAGGTGATAGTAGTGCACCACAAATTGATGAGGTGTCGGGAGACATCTCCACTGTTGATGAGGAGCCGTTAGGTACAAAGGCATCTAGATCTATGCTAGAGTTACCAGACGACAATCATGTGTAGCTGATTGGCGAGCATGTCTTGTGTGTTGGATTGTCTATGGAGGAGTAGTTGGAGGCTCATGTTGAGTCCATGATGGAGGAGGATGTGCAACCATCCTTTGGGCTAGCCATTAATGAGGGTCAACATAGAGACCGCACATTGGGATTTCAGCACAGTTCATTTCAGAGGCACATTGACGAGATCTACAACATTATTAGCCCACCCTTACACATTGGATTGAGGGAGGCAACATTGTTTGGACATACCCTAGGGGATGGTCAGGTTAGTAGGACTGAGCAACATGAGCTGAGTATGAAACTGCATCAGCTTGGAGGGCTTGTTTCTTCTACAAGGGATTGTACATTTGATCCCTCCTTTGGGATTCGGTGGCTAGAGGTATTGAGTTGGTACTCGATGGAGCAGGCTAGGCGGTTGGATACATCCATGGCCACATTTCAGTAGAGGCCATGGATAACCATAGGGACTCGAGGGCCAGACTGTTGTTGGGATCCAGGTGGGATTTCCCATCACATTATAGAGTCGTTAGGTGACGGTAGTAGCTGCGTAATGGATCTAACATTTGGGTGCAGACACATTTTCAGATCTCCATCAGAGCTTGGGACCAGTGTTGTGAAAATCGCGATAAAATGAAATAATCGCGATTTTTTTCCGGTCCCGATAAAATCACGATAACTATAGGAAATAATCGCCATAATTTTTTTTTGCCGATTTTTATTGAATTTATCGCGATAAATTCAAATAATCGCGATAATTTCATTTTTATCGAGATAAAAAGGGAAAAAATCGCCGAGGGTCGTGGCAGCGTGTTTTTATAACGATTTTTGGGTTTTTTGATCAGCTCATTTGGACAGTTGCGCGCGGAGGGAGAGGAGAGCTAGGAGACCAAGCTGGAGAGGGTTTTTAGCCAAATCTAAGTGCTTAGAGGAGAAAATCAAGAGGAGACCACCGATTTCTCCATATAAACGGTATGTGGATTAATTTTTTTTTGTTTTCATTGTTTTTAAAGATTTTTTTGTATGTTTTTCATTGTTTTTGGTTGGGTAACTTGGTATGGGCACCATTTTTCTTTTGTTTTCATTGTTTTTAAAGATTTTTTTGTATTTCTTCATTGTTTTTGGTTGGGTGACTTGATATGACTATGGGAACCAATTTTTTTGTTTTGTTTTCATTGTTTTTAAACATTGTTTATGTTTTTTTCATTGTTTTTGTCATTTGGTTGGGTAACTTGGGTTTGGAATGGTTGGGTAATTTGTGTTTGAAACTTTGAACTTTGGAATGGTTGTTTTAGGTTGGGTAACTTGGATTTTCATTGTACAATGTAAAAATTAAAAATTAAAATACTAAATTTTAATTTGTAAATTTTTAACTTGTAATTTTGTAAATGCTAAATTGTAATCTTTATTTTCCCATAGGTTCACAACTGCACCAAAAGTTCAAAACACCATTCAAGACTTCAAGTTTGCAACTTCAAAGTTCAAAAACAAACATGCCAAGGAAATTAGATCCTCTCTGGGAATATGGTGTACCCGATTCTCCGAATGATAGACTAAACTTGAGTTGCAAGTTGTGTGGCCACCCTATGTCCGGGGGGGTGTACAGGTTGAAGTTTCACCTTGCAAAAATCCCTGGAAAAGATGTGGGGCCTTGTAAAAATGCAACTCCTGAACTTATCCAAAAAGCCCTGAGAGCATTGGAAACTTTAGAGCAGACTAGAGAGGCCAAAGAAGAACTCAAAAGGCAACTTAAAAGGTCAGCGGAAGGAAGTGGGCCAAGTGGCACTGGTTCTACTGCAGCATCGCCATCAACCAATCCGATAGCTGCATCATCATTTTTTGTTCCTCGAACCACACCTCGTTCATAGCCATCTATCGATTCAATGCTAAAAAGAACTGAGAAAGAACAAGGTGACAAGTTGCTGGCAAAATTTCTCCTCTGGAGTGATATTCCTTTCAGCATTGTAAGGAATAATCCATTTTTCCAACCTGCTGTTGATGCTATTGCCAGTGTTGGCCCAGGGTACAAAATCCCTTCTTATCATGATTCAGAGGCTAGATTCTTTAAAATGAAAAGCGTGATTGCACCCAAAGATTGGAGGATTTTAGGGCATCATGGGCACAAATAGGATGCACTGTTATGTCAGATGGTTGGATTGACCAAAAGGGGAGAACCCTTATAAACTTCTTGGTTAGTTGTCCCAAGGGGACTATGTTTATCAAATATGTTGATGCATCTGCACAAATCAAAGATGCAAAAACTTTATGTGATTTGCTAGATTTGTTTATTTTGGAGGTGGGTGAACAAAATGTTGTCCAAGTCATAACGGACATTGCTGCAAATTATGTTGCTGCTGGCAGGATGCTTATGGACAGACATCCTACTTTATTTTGGACACCTTGTGCTGCACACTATATTGATTTGATGTTGGAGGACATAGGGAAAATTCCTTTTGTCAAAGATATTGTTGATTCATCCAAAAGCATTACAAAATTTATATATAACCATACATTTGTGCTTTAGCTTGATGAGAAGATTCACCAACAACAAAGAGTTGGTGCGCCCCGCCATTACACGATTTGCCACCAGTTTCATATCTCTTCAATCCCTCTTAAATTCTATGTGGGATGTGAAGAGAATGTTTCTTTCAGAGGAGTGGCGTGCTTTGCCAATGTGCCACAAACCAGAGGGAGAGGCTGTATGCAGACTGGTTTCATACCAGGAAGACTTTTGGGCAGGAGTGCAGGAGGTGTGCGCCGTTACTGAACCTTTGGTAAAGGTTCTTCGGTTGGTTGATGGTGAGAAGCCCGCAATGGACTATTTGTATGAAGCCATGGACAGGGCCAAAGAAGCCATTCGGGCCTACTATGATGACAAGGGAGATGATGGGTTTTAGAAACAACTCCTTCTATGGGGAGTGATTGATGAGCGATGGAACAACACACTCCATCGTCCCATTCATGCTACAGGGCTTTTCCTGAACCGTGCATTTTCTTATGCATGTGGGTTTGATTTTGATGCTGAGATCATGGATGGATTCTTATCCTGTGTTCAGAAGATGGTGCGATCTCCAGAACAACGTATAGAGATCTCTAAACAAATTGAGACATATAGGATGGTAGGTGGCACATTTGGCTTTGAGATGCCTGTCAATGATAGGGTGATTAAAATGCTAGGTATTTTTTAGTTTGTAACTTTGTTTCAAATTTCATTGTCTCTTCAAATTCCATTTTTTTCTTATGTTCATTTAAAATTTTATTTGTAATTTTGTTGTAAATGCATGGTGGAAAATGTATGGTGGCAGGGTACCCCTCTGCAAAAGCTTGCCATTCGCATTCTCAGCCAAACATGTAGCTCCTCAGGATGTGAGCGCAACTGGAGTGTATTTGAAAAAATACACAACAAGAAGCGCAACAGATTAACACTTAAACATTTAAAATATTGCAAATTTCCAAGTAAATTTTTGAATTCATTAAACAATATTCTTTTTATAATTATTAATTATTATTTCATGATCTTTGTACAGGTTGGAGTCCCAACAACTTAATGACATGGTCTACGTCTACTACAATCTTCGATTGTGGGTGAAGGCAACTTGAGAGGACACCTAATGTGGATGCCATCTCATTGGATGGGATTGACACCACTGCTGCATGGAGGGTTGAGGCCGAGAGGCCTCTCATGGAGTCTGCTGATGATTGGTTAGTGCAGGATGTAGTGGAGGGGGAGGAGCAGGAGGAGGAGCAGGTGGAGGAGGAGGAGGAGGAGGAGGAACAGGAGGAGGAGGTGACACCACCTGCCTAGGCTACCACCGCCACCAGTAGAGGACGTGGTCTACCTTCTATACCTCCTACTTCTAGTTCTTCAGCGTCTAGAGCACATCAAACTCCACTGCCATCTCCACCAGCACGGGCACCAAATCTACATCTAGAGGGAAAGGGAAAGCTGTGGCATTTTCTCGCAAGAGGGGCAGAGGAAATCAATAGGATTAGACTTTCATTTTATTGTATATGACATTATGACATGATGAGATACATTATCATATTTTTTGTTGATATTTTGAGGTTGAGTTGGGACTCAGGAGTTAGGACTTACTATTCAGGACATGATTAAATGTTATGTGTGATTTTAGCGCTAGAAATGATATTAAACATCTTATATATTAGTTTTTTTTATCATATTTATGTGTCAATGTATTTATTTTATGTTGTAGATGGTTTAGATATTAAAAAAATTGAAAAAAAAAGAAAAAATGAATATTTTTGTACCAAACGATTATTTCCCGATAATTCTGATTTTTTCCTCGCGCCGATATTATCCCGATAACGATTAATGCAACATTGCTTGGGACAACACTAGTGACAAGATGGTTTGACAGGGGAGCAGACCAATTTCATGAGTTGTCTTGGCATATTGATTGTGCATGGAGTCACATGGTGATTAGCCTACTTTGGCAGGAGCTGGTAGGAGGAGGTGGTATCGGCATACCACCGGACAGGGCATTACATGGAGACGATGCTCGCTCATTGGTATATTGGACACTGGAGCTACTGAGGATAGGCACAATAGTGTCATTCCCATTGGCATGTGAGGAGTCGGACCGCTCAAGTCTTTCAGTGCAGATGGGGAGATGTAGCCCACGTCATGGAAGGATTACTAGCAGAGCGGTGGATGCGTTGGAACATACAGGATGGTATATGATACGGGGTGGTATGACAGTAGGCAGTGGTACCTAGGGGTGCACAAGGATATGACGCAGAGTCTAGTCTTATGTGGAGGGATGCGACCTGATGCATACAGACCCAATTTTAGAACCTAACATCCAGTGTTGTATAGAGGTATGTAGTGATGAGAAGTGACTTGCAGAGGGGCATGGAGATGCGTGGTTGTTTGATGTAGCATGTTGGTTTGCATTGAGCGACTTACGTCGCATCAAGTACACATGGGGAGAGCCAGATACAATGACACAAGTAGGATAAGAGGTGGTACAGGATGGTACAACAGTAGCACGGGGTATCCAGTGGTGTACAACGATAGGCTGCAGGGTACAGTGCCAGGTTGAGGGCTACAAGGATATGCGTTGGGATGCAGGGGCATATAGTGCTGCACAACGAGGTCTTAGAGGGTTGCCTCCATGGAGACTTATGGACGGAGACACTGGGCATACCTTTGGGTGTACTTCACCCAAGATCGACTTGGACGCAGATGAGCGATACTCAATGGTATCCATGGGGACTCACATGCCTGTCTCTCTTATACATCACTTACAGGCACAAACGATTTGGCTGTTGTCCTTTGACACTCTGGGCACGAGCAGTTGGGGACAGGGAGCTCACCCGAGATATTGGAATTTGGGATGACACTCAACGCACTAGGGGAGAGACTTCTCAGTGGTGGCATTGGGTCGGTGCACGAGTTGACAACTACAGGTTGGGGGATGATGTGATCATTTGTAGGGGTGGCATATCGATCATCAGTGAGCCTACGCCCGGGGGGCATGTCACGAGGGAGACATGTGTCACTCTTTCCACAGGGCATGTCAGGACCATGCATGAGTAGAGGATATTGTGTACGATTGAGGCAACTTTCTAGTATGTGTTTGACCTCTAGACATTGTATTGGCACATTATCGAGAGGGCGGATGGCAGACTCAGTGGTGATGGTTGGTAGGTGCGAAATGGATCCACATACCCTAAGTCGATTACGAGTATCAGATACCCATCTTTTGGTTGCATTCAGGGGGTAGATTGTTGGCACACATGGCTTCCAGTGATCATCGGTACTACATAGTGGCAGGCACAGGGCAGATTAGCATGCATCAGATTAGCCCACGATATATGGAACCTATATAGTGATCACATGGAGGGACTAGAGACGAGGGCCAGAGGGATTCCATCGGTTGACAGGGGTATGCCACAGCAGGTCTGGCTATGGGATGCAGGGATTCAGTTGATCGATAGATCACATGTGATGAGCGTAGTTGTGGCAGAGAGTGATATAGTTCGCTCTTGGGATGACACATGGGGGTTCACAGAGGGTTTCATCATATGGGGAGGCAGACATTCTCTGTTGCTACATAGGTTCGGAGTTAGATTTGGATGGGAAGGGCTGGGTGCCATGGAGATGCCCAGGGAGGATGTGTCTCGCCTCTTTCAATGTTCTACCATTGAGTTCTAGGAGAGGACGATATTGACTGCACACGATGGGGATTATGACATAGTTAGAGTAGCGCAACATCAGCATGGTGGCACCACTCTGGGACTAGCAGAGAACTGGGGCATCACAACTCTTCACAGCGCAATAACCTTTAGGAATGCACCGACTACTGTAGGGAGAGATCATATAGATCTTCCATTGGGCTTTAGCGAGTCACTGATGGAGCAGGGGACTTATGGTACTTTCACGGGGCAGGATAGTGAGTGGAGCGAGGGGAGCTTCATGTTGGACAGGATTGCTTGGGATCCTGGTATTGAAGGATTCTTTCATATCAGGATAGTGCAGAGGTCATGCACGGTCTAGTGGCACATCGGGGACCCTGGCACATTTTGCAGTGGCAGTGGGGAGCAACAGTTAGAGAGGATGCTTTCTTAGGCATTGCTTGAGGACAAGTGATTTTTGGTGCATTGGAGGAGCTTGCCAGATGAGGATGCCACCTAGGAGGGTGAGCACATTTTGGAGCACCCAACTTTGAGGTTGCTTGAGGGCAAGCAACATTTGAGAGGGGAGGACTGTCATGTCCCTTCTCAAAAACATTTGTAACAGGGTGTTCCACACATTTTTGCACAATTTTGGCTAAGGGAAAGAACCCAACATTTTCGACTTAGAGAGTTAGGAGGAAATTCGACTTAATTTGGTTGCTAGTGGAAGGCGGGGGCCACCCCCATGGGAATTCGAACTAGGCCATTCGAATGGCTTGGATGGAATTCAAAGTGCTGGATGGAGGGGCCCACATGAGGCAAGGAAGGCCCACAAAGATAAAAGGAGGAGAGAGCTCTCATTTGGATTCATTCTTATGCCTTGCAATCAAAATTACTTGATTGTTCGCGCTGTTGTTTAGCTGAGTCAATCGACTGTTTAGCCACAAATCTTTCAAGCGGGAGATTCAACCTCTACTTCGGGGGACCATCCGCGCCCGCCCTAGAGAGGCAGTTCCATAAGTATTTCAGGAGTTTCGAGAGTGTGTGAAAGCACTACCATTTAGCCACAACAGGGAGTGCGTATTTTTGGCTAGCTGGAGAATACACAAGGGGAGTTTAGAGCTATCAGTGATCAAGCATTTGTCGGGAGAGTTAGAGGATTGGGAGAGCAACAAAGGGCCAACCTTTCTTGTGAGTTTTGGAGCCAGCAGAGTCAACATCCCAACAGTTCGATTTATAGTTACCTGGGCCTACGCAGAAAGCCATCACTAAGTCCATGTGGGAGTTGGAGGAAGGAGTTGTAGAGCTGGAGCTGGTCGGGAGAAGTAGGAGATCACTTGGAGGGCCATTTGAGGAGGATTGCAGGAGTTGGGAGAGCAGAGATTGACAGGATTAGTCAAAACAACAAAATCCGAAATTGAAGGAGGGCCAAGCTGTGAAGGGTCAATTTTTAAAGGTTGGAACCAAGGGAAACCCTTTCTCGGTTTTTCTGGGTTTTGGGCAAGGATCACACTCCTAAATTTATAGAATTTTCTGGGCAGATCTAAGGGGTCAAACAAGGGTCCCAACTTAGCCAACAGCTAGAGGAGGTAAGGGGAATTTGGGCCAAAATTCCGAGGTCAACATTTGGCCAATTCCTTTATGGGTTTTTCTGGGTTTAGGCCAAGGAGCAAGGAGCTGAAATCGCATAATTTTCTGAGCATGGGAAGCAGTGATTCCAACCCTTCGAAGTCAGCAGACAGAGCACTTTTCTGGGGCCGCGCTGTTTAGTTTGGTGCAACAGTTGTAGCAGCCTTTAGTTCAACATTTTCTCGCCTGGGTTTTGTTATGCTTGTCCATTGAGACAAGCCCAGGTGCACCATTCTATTTTACTATTGTATTTGCTCCTGAAGAAGTAATAAAATGGCTCAGGAGTTTTCTATTTCCAGTGTTTCCATGGGTGCTTAATGTATATTTTGTTTTTCTGATTGCTAGATTGTTTGCATGCTTTGTATATCACTTACATTCCTGTTTAGGAACATTACAGGTTCGGAAACGACCAAGGGTCAGCTTCGACTCCGACTCGGTATCGACTCGACCAGTTTGATTTCAATGACTCGGTCGTTGTAAAAAATACATTAAATATTTTTTTATTATAAAAAAAACATAATTTTAAAGATTTTCATTCATGTTTCCAAGCATAAAGCTTTAGAATATAGAGAGAAGACAACATATGATCAAAGTAGGCTCATGAATATATCCATTATATCAAAATGGCACCCAGTGCACTGTCCAATACATACATGAACGATGATATAGAGATCAAAACAAAAACACATAACCAAGGAGGCTAGAAATGGCCTCTACAACAAAAGTAAATTGTGAAACATCACTAGTCACCAGTACTACTTGCTACTGCTAGAGGAGCCAACATCATTTGGCTCATACTCTGAATCAGAGTCAGACAAGGAAACCCAGAGAGGTAGATGGACCTCAAAAACACCCAAAAGCAAATTAGAATTGACTATGGGGTCTAATTCCCCACCCCCCCCCCCCCCAAAAAAAAAAATACTCGCTGGCCGTGCGTGTGCGTGGTTGGATGAGTCGGCCAGTTTGTTACTGAGCCGGCCGAGTCGGTGACCGCTCAGTAAACAAACCAGCCAGCCAGGCCGTTTCCTCCATCGAGCCAATCTGGCCAGGCCTTGGCTTGGTCTGGCTCGACCAAGTTGGAGATGTCTCAACCGTTTTTTAAAACATTGATTTTTGTGTCCTCTATTGCTGCTATTTCGTTCTTGATATTTGTTTTATGAAAAATCTAACAAAAGAACATAAAGAAGACTAATAAAGTTCACAAGCAAATATTAAGGTTAAGGAAAATAAGAATTTCAAGCTACCACTTTACATTTTCCAACACTTTGACTTTCGCTGAAATTCTCCTTCTTGTATAGAAATAAAAGTGATTGCCAAAATGTGGAGCACAAGTGCCAATATATAGTTGTTCGATCATATGAAGAGACACAACTTATGGGCTGGCCGACTTGTCCATTTGGAGGGCCGTCTTGGTCTTGTGAAGACACTTTGACTCAACAATATTTTTTCTTTTATTTTCTTCCAAAAAGTCCAAGTGGGACTTTGACTCAATGACTCAATAAATTTTCTTTTTGACTCAAATGACCCTATAACCATGAAGAACATGCTTTGACTAATAAATAAGAAAAAAATATTTTTCTTATTTTTGCTTTTACATGAAATACATATATTGATAATGATAATTATGAAGACCGAACCTAGTTACATTTCCAACACTCCCTCTTAACTAGGGAGGTATTCATAATGACACAATAGGATACTCTCAAATTGAAATATTCTCATAAGAAGGGATTCAGATTGATAAGCATCATCATCATCATAACCAACATTGTCAAACTTAACAAGGCCTTGACAAACAACCTCTATCTCTCCACTAGATTAGAGCGCAATGCTGGGAGGCATAGATTTGGACACCACCACCACCTCTCAGGGCAGATATCCCATCTGGATGTTCACTAGGTATGTGCTTATAGGACTATTCTTATCTTGGATATCACCCATCCTCAAAGAATATTAGTTCTCAGAACTACTCTTATCTTGGATACCCTATCCTCAAAGAGTATCGGTCCTTGGGACTACTATCCTGGATACATTTCCTCAAGAAGTATCGGTCCCAAATGCTTATCCAATCCACCATTCTCCCTACCAGAGCCTTCACTAGGCTTACGACCGTTAGTCCTGGCCATAGTCCACTCACTCCCTCTCAACCAGGGAAGAAATCCTTACTCCCCCTGAAACAAGGAGGAACAACCACAAGCCTAAGCTTGTCTCATAAGTACTCATCAAAGCATTGGCTACATTAAAGCTTCCATGGAGATCTGTTGCAGCTTCTCGGCTCCCATCTGCATCATACTCTCGAATCATAAAACACCTAGTTCTTTGACAATCTTCATATCGAATCCTAACGTGTCATCAAATAGTTCATCAAATGCCTTATGGAGCCAAACTTCTTAACAACTGTTTGCACAAGCCTTCACATTTTTTCCTCCGTAATAGAATTCCGCTTTCACACTTTTCCAAGAAATTGTTTCATCTTCCAATCATTAATAGTATCTCTATCATTATCAATACTGTCAATCAATGTGTCCCTGGAACTAACTAATTAGCTGTTGGTACAATGATATCAGAACTCTTCAATTTCTTGCCAAAAGGTCTTGTCATTGATCTGTCATCTTCTCTTTTTGATCATAAACTTCTTTGGATTTTCTGTCAAAGTTCAATTAATATAGTATCCATCCAAGATCTTGCAGCTCCCTCTTTCTTTGATGCATACTTTAAACTGTTCCCTCAATCTTCATGCTTTGCCGCGTTCTTTGAATTCCTTCATCTGCTGGTTAGGCTTGGATAGACTTTGTCTTGACCTGCAATCTTTATTGAAAGAACAAAAAAGCAAAGTACAACGATCAAATGAAGGTGTAAAATACTCTTTGAGGAGTGTTAGCTCCCTGTTAATCTTGGATCTTTTCATCAACCTTGTCCTCGCAACAACATGATGTTATTCCTGCCATTCTCAAGAACTAGGTTTTTCTTTTTACAGCTGAAACAATTAGTTAGGGTTTCTATTCCTAAGGTTTTCTTAACTCAAACCTTGCTAGGGCTTACAAACCCTAGATGCCAAAGACCTGTTAGCTTACAAATTGCAAGTTCTACATATATAAAAACCCTAGAGATGTCATTAGTTAGCCCTTCTATATTCATTTCAATTCTTATTCTCAAAACCTAGTTTTTATCATATCAATAATCTCTTATATATCTGCACATACCACTTTTCTAATACATTTATATTTCTCAAGAGATTGTTAGCTTAACCATGACCTAAAAGACTTAATAATATATGTACTATTGTTAGCATAGGTCATTAGTTGCAAAGATTATATGTACCTTTTATAACATTACCTGTCCATCTCTGTAGTTCTTCTATCACAGGGATCTGGTCCAGAGATTGTTTGACTTTGTATCATTTTTCCTTCAACAGGGGTGCTTTAAATCTTCGGTCATCCACAAAAGTTTCTTTGAGCTGCTAGCATTGTTGTTTGCCTTATTTCCTTGCAAACTTCATGGATAGTTCGGCTTCATAGATGTAGTTCATTTCTCTATTATGTATAGGAAAGGAGTCTATGGATGCTTCACATATTTGTGCCACAGAAATGGACTTCATATGTTTTTCAAAAATTCTTGTTACGGTCCTTGCTTACACTGTATCATATTCCATAGAGATATTGCTTCAAATTTTGTTGTTTTATCCTTCGTTGTTGTAGGCTTGAGGCTTGATGCTTGATATTTGAGAAGCCTCGGCAACAGTGATGTAACTTTAGTCCGGATGTTATGTTCCATGAGTGAAATTTGGATGCATAATTCAAACTTTTCGGTCTTTTGAGGATTGGTTTCAACGCCATTGTTGAAAATCTTGAATTTGTCTTTATTCCACCACAGAGCTTTTATTGGCTTTCATCAATTGATCACTGCTTGAACTTGACTCACTGAGATATCATGATGTTTCCTTCCATGCCAGAGATATACCACATACTGTTTGTTCTATACCTTAGAGATTTCGTATTGCTTCAGATTTCACTGTCTAATTTTTTCTTTCAGACTTTATGCTTCTTTAGATTCAGACCTAAATTTTGATTAGCCTTTCGAGTAGGCTTTTTCGGTGTGTTGATGGACTTCAATTTGAGAGATGGTTTTTCTTCATAAGTGAATAGATGCTCTTCTATATGAATCCAAAAGAATTCGGGTGCCTTCCTTTGACTTGTCACAGAGATCTTGAACTTGTTGCTTTCCATACTTAGATTAGTTCCTTTTCCTTTAAATGTTACTGGGACAGAGATGAAGCTTGTTATGGTTTGTATGTAGTATAGTCCTCAGTGCCCTTTAGAGAATTTGCATTCATAAATGTATCTAGGATCGCATAGTGAATAATTCATACTGCCCCTCTAGGTTTCGGACTAGAGGTTAATTCCAGAATGCAAAGATCTTTTTACTTGGATAATGAGTGAACTTTGGACCCTTGAATATAGGTTCTGCCACAGAGTAACGCCCTCAGAGTTCTCATGGAAACACATGCAACAGAATTCACAGAGCACTTTATATAGGGTGCCACAGAGAAAAATTCATATGCCATAAGAGCTCCAGTATTTTGCATAGAATGAACTTGTCCACAGATGTAGGTGCCAAAAGAAGCATGCCTTATTATAGGAGGAGGTACCACTGGAACTTACATCATCATTGAGAGATATGCTACACGAACTTGGATCACTGTGTCACAAAAACTTACATCATATATATTCTTTCTTCTAGATTTCGACTTTATGTACGATGACTCACCACAGATCTTTGTCCCAATATTTGTCTCTGTCATAAAGGATTCGAAACACACAATTCTGATCTTTATTGTCACTTCAGTCAATTTGGATTGGCGCTGAGTTATACACAGTCCAAAATTTTGATTAATCCACAGTCAATTGCTCAGGTCATAAGTAGTCTTGGATTTATAGAGCGTTGTGCTTCAGAACATCCCTTTAGGACTCGTCCTAAGTAACTTCTCAAAGTGTCAATAAATTCAAACCATTATTGACTATTTGGATCACAAATAAAGAGCTCACTGTAGCTCTTCAGACTTCAGATCTTTCAACAGTAGCTTTAGAACTTGGACAAAGAGTATATTACAGACTTGTCAGAGAAGCTGTTATACAAATGTCTTCAAGAATGTTGATGACCTTCTTTCTTTGCTTTGATAGAGAGGGATATGACTGCTTGCGAGGATGTCTTCAAATATCACTGCTGCAATTGTCTTGAGAAGCAGATAGCTGCTGTAGGAGAGTCTTCAAATATGCCTGTTGACCACATATGTCAACAGTCCAAGAAGCAGAGTACAGAAGTGTGGACAATTTTTTTTTCAGTCATATCATCATTGTAATCCCAAATTCTGCAAAAGATTATTGTAAATGATTTTAATATGACTATTAGGCCATATAATAACACCTAGGTAAGTTTATGATTCTTCTCAAAGGGTTTCACCCTAGGGAGTTTTTTAAACTCCCCAAATTATGTGTGTTTGTAAACACGGATAATTGATAGAGTTTTTCTCTCAGAGATACCCCAAAGCTAAGGTGGAACTCATTGACGAGGTCTTAGGTGAGTCATAGTGTTTATCAAGTCTATGTATTTTTCATACTAGATCACGTGTCTTGTCACAAAATTTGGTTCAGTTTCAAGAGTCTATGTCTATGTGTATTTCCCCTTCCAAGGGTTGAAATTGTAATATTTGATGTAAAAGTGTGTCTATGAATAATTTAGTGCATGGTTACTCATATTTAGACACCATAGCTAAATTATTTTTTTTGATACACTTAGAGGGTGGAAAATAATTAATCCCCTCTTGCGTCTTTTTAATTTTAATTTCTGGCAAAAATTAAATTAAAATTAAGCCAGAAATTATCCAAAAAATAAAATGAAGGGAAAACTAATTACCCTCCAAGTGGAAAAAATAAATTTTGGAGAAGAAATTCGTGGGTCTAGAAAAAAACAATTTTATGAGGTCCTCCAACGAAAGAAAAGTCAAAATTTTAAGAGAAATTGACCTTTTGGACCATGGTGGTCGAGTCAATGAAGTTTTTTGAGGGTAAAAGTTCAAAATATTATTTTTTGGACAAAGAAAAAAGGGTTTTAATGTGGAATTCGATTTTTTCCTCAAAATCAAGGAACAAAATTCAAGGTTCGACTGTGATCGAAGAATTTTTCTCCATCAACTAAGGAGGTCAATTTTTTTTAAGAAGATCAATGGGTCAGAGTATTTTGACGAGGATCAAGCCATGGATCAAGGAACTAGCCGCTATTTCCACTTGGAGGAGTTATTCCCTCTCATTTTTTCTATATAAGGGAGCTATCAAGCTCCTCTTGTAAGCATGATCTAACTAGATCAAAATTATCTTTGTACTGCAAGGCTCTACTAGATTTTGTAATACAAACATAAGACTTTGGGGTTCAATTCAAGGTGTCTCTCACTTGCTGATATGTGGTATTTGCTAGATGATTTATTTTTACATACTTTGAGCTATTATATTGCATGATTATTATTTCAATTGCCAGAGGTAGGAACATTTATTAGCACAGGTATTTTGCTTTAGGTGTTGGGCTAGAGTAAGCACTCTAGGTCTAGTAGATCTGGCAAATATCTCTCAATTTTTAGACCTCTTGTGTTAATAGAACCCCTTTTGATCTAATAATCTATTTTTTGAAGTGCATTGAGGTTGTTCTAGCCCTTGGAAACCCCAAGTTTATAGACTGTGAGGGGATAACACTTCGTTTGGCTTCAAGTCTTGATCTAACGAATATTTGATGCAGGGGGGTTTTACCAAATTTTAAAATTAATTAAATTTCTCTCATCTATTTACTTGTGCTACAAGGATTTAATATGCTAATAAGAGCTATTTTATTATTGTAAATAGTTGTAAATAATTTTTCTCTAACTCTTGTATTATAATACTAACCCACTGTTTCTATTTTGTATAGCATTGGGGTTTATTTGAAATTTTTGTATATATTGGGTTTTTGGGCTTTCTATTTTTCATTTGTGCAGGTACTAGCTCAAGGAATTGAAGAGAAATTAAATTTTTGGAGTGCTCTAGCCTCACCTAGCCTAAACGACTAGGGTTTCAAGGGTTTCTAGGCCTCTAAGGGAGCTGTCTACCCAAAGGAGGCAAGACTTTCAAGAGAGGAGGCCTAATCCAAGGCCTAGAGGGCTATATCAGACTTTCCAAGCTGAATTTGCTCAATGCTCAGCCAAAAAGGGAAGGCTGCAGCCCTTGGAGGGTTTCTGGAAGTGATTTTTCATCATTTTTTGGCTAATCTTGTTGTTGCAGGGGTGCTGTAGCCTTTGGAGGCTAGCTGCAGGCCTTTTGAGGCCCTAATCTATTAGCTGCAACCCTTTTGAGGGCTTTCCCTTGTGGCCACAACCCTACTAGGGCTTATTTCCCCTAGCCACAGCCCTTTGAGGACTTTCTCTTGTAGCTGCAGGCCTTAGAGGGCTTCTAGCCCTAGCCCGTAGGCCTTATTCCCTCTCCAAGGCCTAAAACAGGCATCATTAGGCCTCTTTCTCCTTAGCGTAGTCCCTTTTGGGCTCATTTTGGGCTTTTGAAATTGATTTTTGGCACTAATTCTTGTGTTTGCAGGCTTATGGTAAGTTTGGAAAGGGTTTGAAGTCGCTTTTCATATCATTTTTGCCATTGATCTATTGTGTTTCAAGCTAACACTTGGTTTTGCAGACCTATCATTGGTTTGAAGAAGGATTCAAGGGGCTTGAAGTCTCACTAGCCCATCAATTAGCCCTAGAAGCCCTAGCCACTGTCACAAGAAAGGCTGATCTATCATTTTGAGGTTTCTATCAAACTAAAATTAGTGTTGCAGGTGTTTGGAGGAGTTCAAGTGCACATTGGAAGTCCATCTAGCCTTTCAACAAGACTTCTAGGCCTAAGGGTTTGCCTCTTCTTCCCTCTTCTCCTGTCTGTTTTGATTATCATATCTTGAAGTAGCTCTTAACAGTGGTAAAATCTCAATATAATCATCCATACTAGCCCTAAGATACATCTAAGATATTGCATAAGTCAAGCAACATTTATGCTTCTCTATCAATGATATTCTAAGTGTTTCTTGAGGTCTGATATGATTTCTTCTGAGGTTTGATATAACCATATAAAAATCTGCAACAAGACTTCTAGGCCTAAGGGTTTGCCTCTTCTTCCCTCTTCTCCTCTCTGTTTTGATAATCATATCTTGAAGTAGCTCTTAACAGTGGTAATATCTCAATATAATCATCCATAATAGCCCTAAGATACATCTAAGATATTGCATAAGCCAAGCAACATTTATGCTTCTCTATCAATGATTTTCTAAGTGTTTCTTGAGGTCTAATATGATTTCTTCTGAGGTTTGATATGAACATATAAAAATCTGATATATAAAGTAACAGTGGTAAGAAAACATAGTGCAAAGGCTTAATACTCAATAGAACTCATTTCTATGTCTTGGGAACATTATATCTCTCGTTCTAAGCTAATGTAAAGTGTTGAAGTGATTACTTTTTATGAAGTCTTGTTTATCTTTGAAGTGGTAAAAGGGATCTTTGAATGTCTTGATCTTGTTCTCTTTGCATCTCATTACACATTGGAAAGTGCATCATAACATTCCTCTTGCATTTCATTGCTGTCCTCTATTCTTGAAGATCACTTTTAGCAATCTCATTTCAAAATAATTATGCTCTAATTGGCTCTCATAATAAGCATTGGTTTCATCTTTGCCAAAGGTAAATCATAAGCGGCATGAAATAGAAAACTGGATAATTATTGTCTCTTTGGTCCTTAATTGACATCTTGCTATTTTGCTCATAATAATTCTTGCTATTTATCAATTGAGAGAAATTGGTTTGTTTATGGGATTTGCTAATGCTTTTAAAATGAATGATAGTAGTTATCATTGAATATAATTGAAGAGCATTGGTTTGTTGGAGTAGCTCAAAGTGTGTTGCTCTCAAAAGATCTTTTACGCTTTGACATTACAAATTGGGTATCATATCTTGAGCACTTTTGTATCATTGTAATTTCAAGTCCTCTTGCTAATTGTGCACCAAATAAGTGTTTGGAATCAATAAATTTTGTTTGAGGAACTTATTTCATTGAAGCATTCACTCACATCTTGCATTTCATTCTAGGATTAGAAGTGCATTTATAAAATACACCTCCAAGCATAAGTTTGGTTGTAAGAAGATAAGACCACCTTCTTTACGCAATTTGAAGACTTTAGACCCTCATTCACAGTTAACATAGCTGACCTTGCAGTTCTCTTGCGGGAAATTCCTTCTAGGAACGGAGGCACCTAGGTGGTTAGAGCCTCACGAGAGGTATCATTAATGAGGCCATAGCTTCCGTTTTGTGGGCTTCTCTCTACTACATGCGTTTGTGACTAAGTCCAAAATAATTGAGGAGAAGGATATATCTAGATTAGGCATATAATTAAAAATAACTAAGAACTTGCATTTCACATAGAACTAGGTCCTGCACTTCATATAGGATAGAATTTGCACATTGCAGCAACTGTTCATCTAGTTACTTGGTGAGCTAATTTATATTATGCAAGTAGTCAATCTCAAAAGACACTGGTCTCTAACTAAAATCTTGGTAAATCTAATCAAGTGGTGCTTAATAATCATACTTGTCTAATAATTTCAGCCAAGTTGCTAGGCCATTCAGTTGTGTCTCCTTCACTTGTTGATTTCCAACAAGTAGTTCATCTCTTCACCCATAGGGTACCCCCCTTACTCTGCAATTAGGAGACAACTTAAACAGAGAGGGCAGGGATCAGAGTGACAACCCCTGTCCTGAACATTGTCATTTTCCCGTGTACAATTTGAGCGATAACAATGCCAATAGGATGAGATCTTCAATCTGCCTTCCCCTTCACCTTGGCTCTGATACCATGTTGAGAAATCTAGATGCTTGTAGATTAGGGTATATTTCTCTAACTTGATAATTACTTGTGTGTTTGTTAGCTACTTATTAAATTTTATGTTTTCTTCTTCATCAAGCAATTACCAAAATACAAAACATGAAGATCAGAAGAGACAAAGAACACAAAGATGTAGGCTCCAAGCTAGGGAAAAAACCCCACAAGGGGGAAAACCCAAGAAAAATCCCCTTCTTATAGAATCATATCAAAGTGAGATATCGAAGACCCAAGACTAAGACCAATACTACCACAAAGATCCAAGTGAACCCTCCTTCAATCCATCTCCAACAAATCATAGTCAACAAAAGTCAATGTTGGTCAAATCTCAGAAATTTGGTCATCTCGGGCTTGCAACGCCACAAAATCTGCCACAGAAAACTTGCATGTGTGAACAAAATTGGTGCACAAATCAGCTTGTTTTTCTCTCCTTTGACTTCATTCTCTCTCTCCTTTGACTTTCGCTGAATTTCTCCTTCTTCTTGCATGGAAATCAAAGTGATTGCCAAAATGCGAAGCATAGGTGCCAATATATAGTTTTTCGACCATATGAAGAGACACAACTTATGGGTTAGTTGACTTGTCCATATGGAGGGTCGACTTGGTCTTGTGAAGACACTTTGACTCACGAATAAATTTCTTTTATTTTCTTCCAAAAAGTCCAAATGGGACTTTGACTCAATGACTCATAATAAATTTTCTTTTTGACTCAAATGACCCTATAACCATGAAGAACATGCTTTCACTAATAAATAATAAAAAAATATTTTTCTTCTTTTTGCTTTTACGTGAAATACATATATTGATAATGATAATTATGAAGACTGAACCTAGTTACATTTCCAACAAAAGGGGAATGGTTTGAGACAAAGATAGTGCAGGGCGTCTCCTGCCTGCCAAACCTCCTCCCAGCCACAACATAATGGACATAGAATCATCAATAGCTTCTTCCTTTTGGCCTTATATGTTAGGAGTAGCCCTTGCTCCTCTACTCCCCCCAAGATCATATAGTTGGATTTCTCGATAGTTTCGAAGGACCCAGACAGGGAGAGATTGCCTTGCGTGCCTCCCTCGCCATCAGTTGTCAGATTTGGGAGATGCTGACCTCATTGATCCCATCTTCAATGTCCCATTACTTCTTTGGAGTTACACAATCCTACAACAAACATATTCTGCATTTCTCATTTTTGGTCATTTAATGCAATTTTATACATTCTCTAATTGTACCTTTATTTCATTGTAGTCTTATCTTTAGTTATATTTCTAGTCTTTTTAGCTTTGGAGTTACAATGGAGTCACATTTGCACTCCCACATGTCTTGTATTTACATCGGATGTATCTTTTAGTCCCACTGCCTCACTCTCGTGGTCACTCGAGGACATTAATAAAATTATCTTATCTTATTTTTATATAGATTTTCTATCTCAATCTCCTCATACTAAAATATTAATATGTGGGGTCCTCTATCCACTTTCCTCTTCAAGAAATAATATTAAAATATATGTCATCAAGCTCCTCAAAGCTGGTTGCTCCACATAAATAATATAAAACATGAGAAAAGTTTTCAGTATGTCCTTGATGCAACTTCTCAACCTCTTAGTGAAAATGCTTCCTTGAAATATGCTCTTTTGACCAAGTATGAGGGCTTGTTATGCTATCTGTCTCTCTTCTCCTTGGAGCACTTTTCACAATAACCACTTAGTAACTACTCCCACAAAATAATCATAATTGGAATGATCCTCCATCTAGGATCTTCTTAGACCTTGGGGAATGTGCTAACTGTCATGTGTCACTCTCTCAAGAGAGTGCTTTTCAAAAAGGGCCCTTTGACCACTTCAAATTGTTAATTTTGTTTAAAGTGGTGCACCCTTGGTAATTGTGCAAGAGGTGGTTGAGGGTTCATTAATCCTCCTAGAAATGTGGAACGCTCTTTTCTTGAGATTTGTGGTTTGAACAATATGTAGAAGAAGCTTTGGTACCACTTTGAGCAGGTCTCATTCATAAAAACTTCCAAAAGAGTGACATGCCCTTGTAACATGTGCCATTCTTTGCTTTGGATAAGGTGCTTTCTTGAGAGATGTGCAAGAATGCCATTTGTCTTGTAACTTTGACCTTCTAATCAAGCATGACATTATTAATCATGAAAGTGTCTCGGAGAATGTGCAATTGTGAATGAGGGTGGTTATGGTCACCCTTAGATCCAGGGCAATAAAACACATAATCCTCAAAATGTGGATGCCCTAGATAGATGTTCAAAACCTTCTTGAACCTTGATCACCCTTATTAATTAGTGCTCAACATAGCCATAAAATATATTAGACTTTTTCTAAAGATGGAACACTTCCGGACTGTTACTGTTTGATGCCATTAAACCCTCCTTGGATGGTGGGCACTCCACCTAAAAAGATGTTCTTGTATCCTGTAGATGGGCTTTGTATGCCATGTGTCCATATATGCAATGCACCCTTCTAAGAACTTCAATGGTGTGGAATGCCCCCTCAATGAACAAATGTGCAATAAAATATGTAGACAAGGGCCCCAAAAGGTGAATCTCTGCTACATGTGCAAATATGTGAACTCAACCATCAAACATGTCTTAAAAGACATAAACTGCCTCCAAGCATGTGAAAGAAAAGGGTGATAAACAAGAGGAATGTAGAATTATGCTCCTTAAATCCACATCTCTGTAGTGTAGTGATGCTGAAAAGAATGTCCCAAAATGCAGGTGCATTTTGGTGGTAACAAAATGGATGGATATTTAGCGATCCATGTGGGACAGTGGGTCTTAAGGAAAAATAATTCTAGAACAAATTAAAATAAGTCCCAAAACACAAAATGGCATCTAAAACCCATTAATGCTTTATACTTATAGCACATATACAAATACACATATTGCTATGTCCCTGTTTCTGTATTTTTGAGGAGGCTCATTTTCTAAGCGGTCCTGATTTTGGAAACTTTTGCTGCTTCCTGATTTTGTGCAACTTAGATTTGGAGCTTAACAATTCCATTGATTTCTTTTCATGTCTGAACGACAAGCAAGTTAGATTAAGTTGATTTATGTCATTTATATGAATAGAGTTACCATTTACAATACACTCCCGGAAAGGTTTGCATATGAGATATTCTTCTTCAGACTAATTCTTTATTTGTTTTAAGTTTTCAGTGTTCTTACTTTCTATGAAAGAGTTTCAGAATGAAATGTAACTTTCTTTAGTTACATTCTTCACTAGATTCTGAATTTTTCACTAGATATATTTATTTTCTGTGCTTAAATTTCATGATCAATTTTAGTGAAAGAGAGAACCAATGAAATCTTAACAATGGGAAAAATAACGGGAGTTTTTGCAATTTTTATCACACAGAACTTGCTTTGAGTTCTTAGTTGAGCAAGATACAAATAATGAGACTTTCAGACTTATTAACTTATTATCACGGTTTACAAAATTTTCCTTAAATTCTTAGTTGATTTTTTACTTTGGTTATAGAATTTGCTCTAATTAGTGTTGATTCTCATGCAGGTCCATGCAATCATGGGAAAAAATGGGTCTGGAAAGAGTACTTTCTCCAAGGCAAGGGAGTTGAGATTTTTCTGTTTGATGTTAAATATTTTGACTAGTCCTCTTCCAACACTTCCATTTACCAGTTAGATGTGTAGTTGACACCAATGAAGTAATTAATATTGTATTTTATCTATCAGACAAGGTGGGGAGAACTAGTAGTTTGTCATTGATTCATTGCTAATGGAATTAGAGAGCATATATACACAACATACATAAGCTCTGATATGTGGGGTTGATTGAGTTATTGAGATCTTATTCCCCTGGGGAAGTTGATTCATGCAGTTTTTGATCTTTTGTATGGCGTCTTTCAATGCAGCCAGAGTTTTAATTGAAAGTTGTGAAATGAGAAGCATGTAACAAAATAATTAAGCTTTAATATATAAATTATCTTAAACATCCTAGTCCTGTTTCCTTTTAGGCAGGTTCTCGTGGGTCATCCAGATTATGAAGTAACAGGGGGCACTGTGATTTTTAAAGGTGAGAACTTGCTTGATAAGGAGCCTGAGGTGAGGTGCCATGCTGGGCTATTTATGAGTTTCCAATCTCCAGTTGAGATCCCGGGAGTGAGCAACATGGATTTTCTGCGGATGGCATGTAATGCCCGAAGATCATCCCTCGGTCTTACGGAACTTGGTCCCCTTGAGGTCTGTATTTGAACTTTATCATTTCTATTCCTAGTAGGTTATTTAAACGTAAAGCAATTGTCTTCCTGTATTTCTGATGGAACAGCCCTTGTGTGTGTTCTTACATGTGATATGTTCGTCTTTCAGATCTTGCAATTTAAAGAAAAATATAATCGTTTTCTCGTGAAATATATCTGTACTCAGTATAATCACCATTCTGTGATGGTTGGATGGCTGCTAAAATTTTAATTAGATGTATTATTTATTTGTTCTCAACTTTTTTATTCTCTTTCTTTTGTCTTGTTTACATTTGTTTTTGCTTCGTACAGGGGAAGGAATGATGAATATAACTAACAAATCCCAATGTTTCAATATTTTTCTAAATGGTCATAATAGTAACCATGTCAACACAACATAATTATCATCTCTATTGTATGTTGCCCTAGTCCTGACCTTATTATTGCGGGCCTTGGGAAATATTTTCCAGTGGTCAAAGCACTTTTTTGTAGTCCCAGACATTCCCTTCTTTTGTCTTTGAGTATCAGTAATCGACCTTATGCCCTTGCCAAAAAATCAGCCTGCTACACCATGCCAAACTGAAAAAAGGTTGGTAGAAATACGAGTGTTAGAGTTTCGGCGAGCACAGCAGAAATTATTGGAAGAAAACATTTTATAGAAGTGAAACAAGTTGCAGTTATATTGGTATCTGTGAATAACCATAAATGGTTAATGGGACTGTAGAAGTATTTCATGTTTATCGAAAGACAAGGGAGCGTGTACACTGTATAACAATTCCATTATAAAATGAAATACAGAAAGAAAAATACAAATGCACACAAGCGCTATCTCAAGCAATAAGCAAATGCGAACCCCAAGGAAAACAAGTATTTCGTCAAAAAAAAAAATCAGACTAGCAGCCTCCACTCCGAACATCAAAGGTCTAGATGATGTAGGCAATGGGGGTGTTTGGCCTTTTAATTGCTAATTCTGAGAAATATTCTGTTGCACTGATCTACTGTAGAAATATTCTGGGATTGTTTCCTGTCGCAATCTCCTGTAGTTTGAAAAACGTTTGTGATGTGATAACTATGAGGTATGTTGTCAGGAGCTTTATAAGTTTATTGAGAGGTTTTGCCCTGTGTTGAGTCAGCTCTTTGATGAAAAGAGCTGCATGTCTCTGGTCCTAGTGTATTTACTTTTAATTGTTGATTTGGGGTAACGTCGGATGTGCTCTAGCCATGAAAATTGGTGGAGAGGCTAAAGCACATGAGATCTCCAAGACCCAGAAATGGTTTGGGGAAATTCTACCCGGTGAAGGAGATATTAAAATAACTAATATTTTTAATGGAGTTCCTAAGTCTAAACTTAGGAAAAATAAAATATTAATGGGTATTAATATAAAACTGGGTTAGAAGGTTCTAAATGACATGGATCTAGCCAAATCTAATCTTAGCTGTTGATTAGAGATGTAATCTCGGCCGTTGAAGACTCAACAAAAAAAGTATAAGAGGAGGCTTGAGGGTCAGTTGGAAAGACACCAATGTGATCAGTCATTCGATTTTCTAGAGTGGGGTTTGCTAAGAGAAATCAAATCAGTGATCAAAATTGCAGTGAGGGGCAGTGAGTATGAGACAGAGAGGCAGAGATAGTGCCGGAAGACCAAAGTTGAAGCAGAGAGGCAGATGCAGAGCCAGAGGGAGCCACGCAGAGGTTAGCAGGGACTGCGCAGAGGCCAGAGGGAGCCACGCAGAGGTTAGCAGGGACTGCGTAGAGGCCAGAAGGGCTTGCGTCATCCACGCAGAGGCTGCAGGAATGACGCAAAGAGCCAGAGAGGTTGCGCAAAGCTTTAGAGGGCTGACGCAGAGGCCAGGAGGGTTGACGCTAAGCTTCAGATTGTGCTGGAGAGGGTTTCGTGGGGCAGGCTTTCTGAATATCTGCTTCTGAAGAGAGGTATTACTGCCAGATTTTGTATCTTTGTCGGGTGAGCCAGTTTGGCACCTAGTGTACTCAGAAAAGAGTTGCTTAATAATAAAACCCTCAGAACTGTTGCACCGGTTTTCCCAAGTTGAGTTTTTCCGGGGACGATTGTCCAAAAATAATGGTGTCCCTTGTGTGTTTGTCTATTTCTTTCCGTTGTTGATCTGTAGATGGTTGAGACTATATTGTGTTTATTTCAGTGTTTATATGGTTAAATAACTTGTTAGTAATTAAACAAGTAGGCGAAATAAACTAGAGAATACAGATAAAATTTCGAACCGGTAATATTTAGAAATTTCAACATGGTATCAGAGGGTTGCAGATCACAGGAAAGCTGAAGGTGCCAACTGAATCAAAGAATTTGCAGCAGAGACAATTGTCCCGAGTGATAAAAGCTATTCCTAGGCAAAAAGCAGCAGAGAAGGGTTGACGCAGAGGGCCTGCATCATCAGTTCGAGCTAGAGAGAGGCCAGCGTAGAGGCAGAAGGCAGAAGGGGCTCACGAAGAGCCATGCAGAGACTAGGAGGGTTGATGCAGTTGGCCAAGGGAGCAAATCAGCCTTCCCGGGATTGCGCAGAGCCTAGAGGCTCAGTTCTTCAGTTGCTGGGCCAGAGGAAGCTACGGGTAGATTGCGAGGAGTGAAGTTGGTGGGGTGCTGTTGCTGCCGAGACAGAACAATACCTAACGGGGCAAAACCAAGGTAGAGGGAGTCGCTACCTAGGCGATTTTCCAGCCAAGAAATCCAGATCAGTATTGCGGGTGCATAGGAGATCAGAGAGTTGTGACTTGACAATTGGCAAGCGGATTTCCAAGAGGGAAGTAGCGACTCAGAGGGAGTCTAGTAGAGAAATTCCAGGAGGGAAGTAGAGACTCAGAGGAGTCGAAAAGAAGAGTAGAGATCAAGACAGGCTGGACGGGGCGTCCAACTTTGTCATGTGGAAGGCCAAGATCCTGTCCATTCTAGCTAGACATAGCATCAAGGCCTTCGCCTTGAGAACTGTGGCTATCCCAGTCGACCCAACTGAAAATGAGAAGTATTAGGATGCGATGGCCAAGGTGAAATGTATAATCCTTGACGGGGTCAAGGATCATGTGGTCCAACATATTGTTGAGAAGGAGACGACAAAGGAAATGTGGGACACCTTGACGAAATTGTATCAAGGCACTTTCGTGCAGAGGAGGATGCTTCTAGAGAATCAAATGCGGTCGTACTAGATGCTGAAGGGGGAGCAGATAGATCACTTCCTCAGCAGGTTGCAGGAGATCCAGGACCAACTGACTTCCATAGGGGCCATGCCAGATCAAGAATTAATGGTGAGGACAGCCCTAAACACAATCTCCAAGGAGTGGGATACATTTGTCCAAAGTATTTTAGGCAGGGTGATTCTTCTAGGATGGGAAGAACTGTGGGCAGCTCTTCGCCAAGAAGAGATCAGATGGCTGACCAAGGTGGGAGGCAACAACAAAGGAGCCCGGGTCAAGAAAGAGGAGGAAGAGGATGCAGCTCTGGCATCTGCGGGAGAGCATGGGAAGAGGAAGAAAAAGGACCTCTCCAAGATAAAGCGTTTCAACTGTGGGGAATTGGGGCATTATGTGAACCAGTGTCTGAGGAAGAAGAATAAGGGAGAGGCGTCTGACTCCAAGGCAGCACCAGCAAAGGCAGGAAAGGAGGTAGAGGAGGATGATGATTGTGCCATGAGTGCTCATGTACCTCTAGAGAAGAGGTGGGGAGACATTGAGCTGTAGTCAGGGAGACTATAGGCAATGAGGGGCAGGATCTTTGAGGTACCCAAACTCTTGGATCAGATCCGGCAAGGGAGCCCCGAAGTGACAGTAGCAGGATGGCGGATGTCGGTAGAAACAAATGCAGATGAAGCAACAGAGAGTGCTAGAAGTGCAGTAGTCCTAGGCAGCGCAGAGAGGCTTGCAGCAGTGCGAGAGGCACAAAGGAGGTTGCAACAGTGCAGGATGGCACAAAGAGGCTTGCAGTGGTGTGAGAGGCACAAAGTTGTTGCAGCAACGCAGAGATAGCAGAGGGAGCATGAGATAGCGGTAGAGAGAGCTTCAGCATCGAGAGTGTTTCTAGCCTGACAGGGATGTTAGTAGTTGGGTGGATCAGTTACTTACTTCTCAGTAACTAAGTTGCAGTGCAGTAGTAGTAGCAGTAGCACGATGCAACATGATGAGAGAGAACTGCAGTGCAGATGCAGTATTGGGAGAAAGGACCAACATCAACATGGATGCAGAGGGAGCTGCTGTACAGATGTAGCAGTGGCAGTGGCAGAGCCATGGGCAGCAGTATAGGATGCAGTAGTGCAGAGGATGTTGGGCGGGGAGGCCTAGCATCAACATA
>APFE030553405.1:117817-136043 GCA_000404065.3 Pinus taeda
TGGTATCTCGTCATAAGTGTTGATCCCAAGTATTGGGTCCATGGTATTGAATTGTTATGGTTTTTGGTCCGTGGTATTGTGAAAGGCCCAAGGCTATAAAAGAGGAAGGAGATCATTTGGCAAGGCATCATCTGAATTATTGAATATCTGATAAAGTGCTAGATCTGGAATACTGTGATTGGGGTATGGTGCAAATCTGGATCTGAATGAAGAAGGAACCTGAGCGCAAGGAGAAGGATAAGTTCTATTGATGGGTCAAAATCTTAAGGCTGAAATAGTGGTATCTCTATATGATTTTGATCTGTGATATGTGGCGCACGCTTGATCTATAAATCTGATAATCTAGGTTAACTAATATCTGGATGTTTGAAAGAATGAATTTATAGATCTATATGCAGGTTTCTGAATAGGGAAGTAGCGTACATCTCTTAATTTATGTTCTAGCTGCTCTGTTTATTCATACAGTGTTCTGGGTTCAGAAGTGGGGTGTGATTACTGTTATTATGATCTGGGTACAATTGTCAGGGAAGTGTTTATTTTGAGTCAATTTTGATTGGTGAAAACGTGATTGGTTGATGCAGAAATTCTTGATGTTTGATTGATGTTATTTGTGGATCCAGTCTGAAAATTTATGAAATGTGGTCCCTGGAAGGAAGAGAAGGTTGTAGTCTTTTGCAAGTAGCAGCCTGCGTACTAGTATCTCAACTAGTAAAAGAACTAAGGGGGTTGTAGCTCCCTTCCAGGAGAAGCTGGAAAATGAGAGAGGCTTGTAGCTCTCTGCAGGTAGCAGCCCGCGTACTGGTAAAGGATTGCACAAGTACAGAATCATTGTAAAAATAAGTTTCTAATTGAAAAGATAGAGACATATTGCAGCAGGTGGTTTTCACCCACATTGGGTTTCCACCTTATATCATGTGTTCTTGTGTGTGATTGTCTTCTACTCTATTTTTCTATTCCTGGTTAGTGTTTATATTATCCCGATGCACAGATTAATGTTCAACATCTGTAGAATATTTTAAATTATAAGTCTGTATGGTATACACAGGTTTCCTTATCTGTAGTTGCATATATACGCGGTTTTCTCTAACTGAAGTAACGTATATGTTCTGGGTTTGAAAAAGAAAATAATTGACCAGATAATACTGATTCACCCCCCCTCTCAGTATTATTTCCAACAGTTCCTAAGTCAACTTCTTGGATAATGAGCTGATGTCGACAAGAAGTGACCCATCGTAGGAGGGCCTTAATGAATCCCACATCTGTGACATGGAACAGAGCAAATGATTTTGGAGGTGAAAACGATCTGATGATACAGGGTTCAGGGTGGCGGTCATGAAAGAATGGAGCGTGAATGTATTGCAGTGGGTGAGACACAGGTGAATTCTTTGAACAACTTCTCTTGAACATATCGGCAACAATGACGATGGATTCGTAGTGTTAACCCCAAATATGGATGGTGTGACGGACCAATGGTGATATGACAAGTGAACGAAATAACCCAACCCAACTCGGATGCGGAGAGAAAGTGTCATGTTCAAGAGCGACTTGCTACCAATAAAGTTTCTTCAAGTTTTCTTCCTAATTTTCCCCAGTCATTGCTGACCAGTACCTCTTTATTTTTGTCAAGCTTGAGGAGGATAACATTGCTTGTTCTATAATCCCCTTCGGGCGAACCTGTCCTATGTTTTACGAGGTTTAGTGGACAGTGAAACCTCACTTCTTTTTCCATTTGGACAAGGTTTGTCGCTTATTAGGTTTTAACAAGTTTAACGATCAAAATAACTCGGTCTTTTTTCAATTTTAGAGAGTCTGAAAGGGTACGAAAAGGAAACTCCATTGATTTTCATCATATAATCCCTTAATTCCGAAACAAGCGTAAAATAATACGAAGGGATGAGGATTGAAATTCGATAGTTTTAACGGAGCCGAACAAGACAAGCGCTCGATCGTTTTGTGTAATAATCCCTCAAGTCCAAAAAGATTAAAATCTAGAGGAGGGATAGCACTTCCGATGACTTTAATGAGCTGGAGAGGCTAATCGCTCGGCAATCTTTTCATATTTTACGATTCAATTGAAAAGAGCTTAAAGGAGACTCGTTTTCCAAGGAACGAGTGATGATTTCGGGTAGCAGTTGATTCCAGGCAAGGTTTGGAATTTTCCAATCACGGCAGTGTCACAAGGATGGCTAACAGAATCACTCTTCGCAAATGTTCCTCGAAAGGGGCAAACAATCAAATGGAGGTGAATGATCGGCTAAACAGAGTGGAGGTGATGATGAGAACACGACCAAGGCTCAAAAGCTGATGATAATGCATTCACAATGGTTATTTACTGGGGATTGGTTCATTTTTTAATGAGATTAAACTTTGGGGGAAACATTTGCTTATTTCTTATGTTTATTTTTTAACGAGCTTGAATTCCGCGTTAGAACTGCTCGTGATAATGGTCATTGATTTCTTGATTCACTGTTAGCATTTTGTTCTTTCAAAGATAGTACTACCTGTTCAAATGCTTCATCAAACTGATTAGAAATGAAAACATATGCTTGATAAATGAGTTAAGAACACTAACACTTTACTTGAATTAAGTGAATGGTAATTTAAAAGTGACTTTTACCTCTCATTTTACCATTTCATTTGAACTTGGTTTGTTGGAGCTTTAGAGGTGCTTTTCCTTTCTGATTTTCACTAGCTGATTCCGAGAGATTCTATGGACGATTCTTGATGTCGTCTGGACCAGGTAAGAGCTAAACTTGTGCTCTTCAGTTGCATTCTTTTCTTTTTGAATTCTGAGCATGTTTCCTTGCTTTGCTGAGCCTCTGGGGTTTGGACAATTCGCCTTGGCTCCATCGCACCCTTCCTTAATCGAAAGGTGTGATGCATACTGGCCTTATCACTGGCCAGTCAGTATGCATCACTCCCAGTGCACTCCTGGGGTGCGATGGGCGCAAGGAGGAAACTTTTTGCACAGCTTTCTCATGGATTTTTGCCTGTTTTTTGCCAAATCAAGACCCTGATTCTTCTCTTGTTTGTTTTTTAGAGATTCATCAGAGCAAAATGGTTGTTACATGGCGAGAACGCGAGCATGAAGAAGAGGACATGGTTTCTTTACATGATCCGGGTACAGTAACTGCATTGCGAAACTGTGGCCAGTTGAAGTTTTTTCGCATCTCTAGCATGAGGCAACAAATCAACTTGTTGCAATATTTCCTCAATGCCTAGGATCCCACCAACCAGGTGTTCGAGATCAGGGGCAAATCTATCCCCTTGACTGTCGTGGACATCTATTTTTTGACCGCTTTATTGAGGCATGGTGCTCCTCTCTCATTATCGGGTCCCGCCTGCGGGGGTGAGTCCGTGAGGGAGCATATTCGCCAACACTGCAAAGACGGATCTTAGCCGAGTACGGATGAAAATATCAATATCCGAGATGTCACTGACTGGCCCTGGAGGACCATTCTGTTCACTTTTTCTAGACTAGCTGGTAGTGCAGCTCTTCACATAGCTAACAGGTCTTACATGCAGTATGCTTTGGAATGCCTTGAACCGAAGGTGTTCAACTGGTGTGATGCAATACTCTCTGTGATGAAAGATGATCCAGGTGGATGTTGGTGGCCACCCACCTATCCCATTTGGACCCCCACAACTGTCTCTTTCAGTCTTTTCAGTTTCCTAAATTGTAGCACAATTTACTATTTTTAGCAGTTTTTCGGATCCTGAACTTTCGGAGCCGTTTTGACCCAAAGTGGTATTTCTTGGATAGATATTTCTAACGATCTATCGTACACGTCAAACAGAGATTGTATGCTAAAGTTACGACCCCGATAAATTGATGTACCAATTTACCCAAACGGGGCCCACAATTTGGCGTTTCATCTTCTGGGGTTAGGTTTTGGGATGTGAAGGTTTTTACATTGTTTCTCAACAATAAATAGGCCTTCGAGCCTCATTGTAGCACAGTTTGAGAACAGTTCAGAGGCATGTAGTTGCCACATCTCTTCTCAGAGATAAGCTACCATTGCCCTAGCTGGTTTATTTCCATTTTTGGTTGTAAGCATATTTCGGTATTTTCCATTAATGAAATGAAGCATTATTTCCACTGCATCTTTGTGTATATGGTTATCTTTGTATTTTGTTGCGTTCCTGTTTAAATCCAGATCAAAAGAACAACTAACCAAAGTGAAAGGCGAGAGATCCAAGAATTTCGGCTATGGTTCTATTTTGACCGCTTTCGCTTTGGAGAAGATCCCATTGATGCACCCGCAGTACATCTCACTTGGTTTACCTCCACCGACTGAGCCACAGATGCAGAGATGGGTTGACCTTATGTCTCGACACGCTGGCCAGCCTTAGATTTCTTTCTCTGATACCTTCTTCGAGTGGTTCGATCGTGAGGAGATGGTATACACCAAGTTTCCATACGCTGGCATGGACTTCTGAGGTGACCCGGAATTGGTGTTGCCGGTTGGTGAGCAGTGGAGCACTATGGGTAAATTATTTGACCATATCTCTTTTTATTGTTTTTATAATGTTCTTATGTTTTCTTTGATCAAGACTAATCAAAACTCATGTGCTCATGCAGATATCAGACCAGTTCGACCAGCAGTACGTCAGAGAGGATCAGCTACCACTCCGGCAAGAGAGGCTATGGGGAGGGCTATCCTTCACGACCTTGATGTGGCCGAGACTCTTTCAACATTACAGGATCAGGTCGAGGGTCTCACTCTTGGTATTCCAGATGTGAGGACCGACGAGCTACCTCTGCGGTTGTAGCGACATACTACTGGCGTGCCAAGTCAATGGACTAGGATTTTACGCATGATTACATAGGCGGTGACTTGTTATCACCAATATCATTAGACTAGGGTTCCCCCTAGCATTTTGAATTTTGGGTCATCTGACCGATTTTGTCTTGATTACGGAACATTATGTGTAAACCATAAAAAGTCATCATATATATATTTTTGATTTTCGGAGCTTTATTTCGGTTAAACTACGTGATCCTTTTGCAAATATTGATGAAAGGATTCTTTTTATAAATGTCACAAATGTCTATCTAATACATAATTTTCCAATGAATCTGTCAATGTGTTTAAATTTCTAGAAATATGTTGATATTGAATTAAATCGAACCTTCTTTCCAAAATTCTGACCCTTAGGAACATGCGATAGATCGCTAGATTTCGTACAGAATAAATACCAGTGAGCTATAGAATGACGAGTTGTGAGTCTAGCCTGACAACAAGTCGGCATATGCCATGCACAATGGCATCATAGATATTGTTCGTTGACCGACCAATACACACCCCTCTGAAATTCACTAACTTGCCACCAGGATCAAAGATGGCCCAGGCCGCAGAAGATAGGTTCCGCGTACTATGACTTGCTCCGTTGGCATATCCAACGAATGATTCCAGTAAGTTCAACATCTGCAACAAATGCAAAAAGTGGATTACTGAACCAAAATAATTACCCTTAATGAAAACAAAAATGTAACAAAAGCATAGGGATTACTATGCGGAGTTAAGCATAGTAATGCTTGAGGTACAACCCGTTGCGGGGTTGCGCTAGTGGAATCCCATCATAGTCCATCACCTCGTACGCTCCTTTTGCTAATACACATTTAACAATATAGGGACCCATCCATAAAGATTTTAACTTCCTTGCTCCCAACTTATCGGACTCCTGGTCGTAAAGTAAGACCAAGTCGCCTTCTAAGAAGACACGAGGTTTGACATTTTTGTCGAACTGTGCTTTGACTCGTTTCTTATGGGCTTCGTTAGCCAAAGATGCATCACAACGGGTTTCATCCAATTGGATTAGTTCCAAGAAACAAGCCTCTTCTTCTAAAGTTCCGGGGAGAAGGTCGACTACGAGCTTGAGGGATGAGGTTTCACACTGAACTGGTAAGATTGCTTCCAGACCATACACTAGTTGAAAAGGTGTAAACTCGGTTGCATTTCTCACTGATGTCTGGTATGCCCACAAGGCTGAGTACAGGATCAGGTGCCAAGTCCGTTTATGGACTCCAATCATCCTTTGCAGCATGCACTTTAGGACCTTGTTGATTGTCTCAACTTGTCCATTAGCTTGCAGATAGTACGAAGTAGAGCTGTCGTGGGACAGTCCTAATTTGGCAGCCAATTCAACCATCATGTGATTGCGAAAATGCAATCCATGATCTGTGACTGCCTGTGTAACGCTGAATCTGGAGACTACGTGATTAAAAAAGAAAAGGGCAGCCGTTTTGCCGTTGTTGTTTAATGTAGGCATCGCCTCGGCCCATTTGGTAAAATCGTCTACTGCGACTATGATATACTCATGCCCCCCAGCCGAGGTGGGGTTACATGTCATGAAATCTATGCCCCATTTGGCGAATGGCCCAACAGCAACTACTAGTTGCAGCGGTGCGGGTGGTCTTCTGGTTTTGCTATCGAAGATTTGGCAAGCATGGCAACTTCTTACTGTGGTTATGCAATCTTTGAACATTGTTGGCCAGAAGTATCCTGTTCGCAAAATCTTTTGCGCTGTAGCATAACCAGATTGATGCCCCCCACACGCGCCTGTGACAATCATTCAGGACTTTTTCAGCCTCCCTAGTGAAGTCTCCATTTTGTTACCGGGAATAGTGTCCACTTAGAGCTGCTATTCCCACTAAGACTGGTAGCTATCTTAGAAACAAACAAGTTAAAACTACTTTCGTTTCCCTTTATGAAAAATAGGCAAGAGGGGAATAGAGGACACCAACTTTTTTCTTGCGCTTGGTTCCTTGCTCGGTTCCTCTCCTTCTCGATAGATCCTTGCTGCTCCTTCTTTGTCTACATAGCTTTAGAGAGCACCTGTGGAATCAAAGCAGCATAATGCTATCGAAGAACAAAGATCTATATTCATAAACAACACAGGACCAGATATGTATTAACAACACAAATGCATATACAATCAAACATACACGAATGTGTAGGAAAACTTGAATAGCTTTATTAATATCAAGAATAACAAGAGGATTACAACCAATTGTTTTGACCTAGCATCATCCTCCAGCAAGAAAGCCCTTCTTCACCTCAAGCAAAGCTTAGATCACCCAACACTATGATATTACACCAGAAAACCAACAACACTTCTCTACCATATACAAAATTACAGCCTCTAGATCTCTATGATGAGGGACCCATATATAGATGATTGTAGGGGGGTGAGTCAGCTTCTGGGATTTTGGTTAGTGTCCTCTCTCTGATAGTTCTTGATTCCACTTGGAGATTGATGGTCTCTTACTCATCCCTGGTTGAAATCAGAGAGGCAAGTTTCAAAGGGGAAGTTTATGGAAGATTCCATGATCTTCCACCTCGCAAACTGTCCCTGCCATTTGTCCATTATCGCCCATCACACCCTACAGAGGGGCCATCCAGTATGCATCGCACCCTTTACATTGGGAAGGTGATATGCATCGCACCCCCTGCACTAGGCATTCAGTATGGTCCAATTTTGACCATTTATGAGCAGTTTTCTGTGGAGAACTTCTGGGAGATGATGTAATCAGCTGACCTTGTTCCTTTAGGTATTGAAGCAACACTTTTAGGGACTTAGGAGCCCTCATTTTATGGACATTTACGATTGGGGTTGCAGTGCCCAAAAATGTCTATAACACTTACTTGCATCTGTGCAAAAAAAAAAAAAATTCTCTGGGTCTGCAACCTCTTATATGGGTATTGTAGTAAGTATATGTTTTAATTTCTCAAAGCTTTGTTGGCATTTAGCTTTCCACCAAAAATTTCACCCCTTCTTTTCTAATGAGGTCATGGGAAAATAAATTTTTGAGAATCCTTCAATGAACCGATGGTAGTACCTAGCTAGGCCCAAGAAGGACCTAATATCATAAACATTCTTTGGGGTTTCCCACTCCATAAAGGTCTTAATATTCTTTGGGTCTGCCGCTATACCTTCTGCTAATATGACATGAACAAGATATTGTATCTAGATTTTGTAAAAGTCACACTTGCTATACTTAGCATATAGTTGATTGTCCTGTAGTGTCTACAACACAATTCTCAAGTGATTTTCATGTTCCATCTAATTCTTGGAGTAAATCAACATGTCATCAATAAAAATCATCACAAACTTATCAAGTATGGCTGGAAAATACCTTGCATCAGACTCATAAAAGTGGTCGGGGCATTCGTAAGACCGAAAGGTAACACCATGAACTCATAATGACCATAACGAGTTTGAAATGAAGTTTTACAAATGTCTTCTTCCTTAATCCTTATTTTATGATAGCCATATCTTAGATCAATCTTGGAGAACATACTTTCTCCCTGAACTTGATCAAATAAATTGTCAATTTTTGGAAGAGGGTATTTATTTTTTATAGTCAGTTTATTCAACTAACGATAATCAATACATAATCTTAAAGTGTCATCCTTCTTTCATACAAAAAATACGGGATTCCCCAGGGGGACACACTAGGGCGGATGTAAACTTTATCAAGCAGTTCTTGCAGCTTCATTTTGAGTTTTGTCAACTCAGGTATGCTCATATGGTAAGGAGTTCTAGAAACAAGAGTTGCACCTGGAACTAGTTCAATCGTAAAATCAATATCCTTCTTAGGTGGTAACCTAGGTATGGACTCAGGAAACACATCAGAAAAGTATTCAATGATGAGAATATCTTCAAGGGAAGTCATTTTTCTCTTGGAATTTGTATTTCCTACCCGTAGAGCATAAACCTAACAACCTTTCCTAATGCATTTCCAAGTTGGTTAGTAGTAATAGGACGTAACTTAATATTTTTCTTAATTCCTTTTATTTCCTTCCTCTATCTAGATTCAGTAAGGTAACTAACAGATTTTCCCTAGCAATCTGCTAAGGACCAATGTCCTTGAAACCAATCCATCCCTATTAGCACATCATATGAACCCAAAGGGAGTATACTTAGATTAACATAAATTTGTTGTCCTGAAATATTTATAGGACAATGTTTTGTTTTCGCAGCTACCCTTCATTTCGCCCCTGTGGCTAGTTGGACTAACCAAGGTTTTTGAATTTCCTACTTTGCAGTTGGCACCCCTCTACAACCTTAGGACTAACATAGCTTAAGTTAGCACCCACATCAAACAAAACATAGACGGGCTGATTAGAGATGATACCTTCACACTCAATCACGGTGCGCTGGTATTCTTCTTTATGGTCATCAAATGCAACATTATTTATGGGCATACTCCTCGCCACCTCCCCAATTGTGGAAGCTTCTTACATGTTCAGAATATGTTCCATTCTTGCCCTATGCGAACATTTTTTGTAATAATGGGGTTCTCCACACCCCCATCACTGCAGAGGCTATTTCTGTTGCTGATCATTATCAAACTTATTAACTCCCTCAGTCTGCCTATTTTTAGTAGATGTTGGGAACTTTGGTTGATTCCTTACTGGAAATTTATTGAAGGGCCCTTGTTGTACATTTCTTCCACTTGTAACTTTTGTCTACCTGTTTGGGGGAAAATTTCTTCCCCTCCTGTTTAAACCTCCTTTCGAACCCTCATTCTTCTGTTCCATTTGTTGATAACAAATGCAAGCTTTCCTCAAAGCATCGTCCATCATCTTTGGGTAATCAAATTCTATCTTTTCATTCATAAAGTTAGGTATACTACTAATAAAACACTGACTTTAGGCCTTTTCTTCCTATATATACAATACATACCGTAATGGGGATGTAAATCGTTTCACATATTCATCCATCATCAAGGCTCGAAGCCTTAAATCATGGAACTCCTTTGCTTTGTCATCATAATAGCATTCTGCTAAATAGTTGTCCTTGAAATTCTTTTGAAATTCTTTCCATGTGACCTACTCTTTGACAAATTTTCTTACAGTTTTTATCTCTTCCCACCAAAGGGCAGCCTTACTTCTTAATTGATAAACTGTCAGCCATGCCTTGAGTTTATCATTGTAGTCATAGATTTGGAAATATTTATTCATGTCAATTAACCATGCTTTCACCGCTTTGATGGACTCACCTTCAAAGACTGAGGGTTTTATCTTTTTGAATTCCCCTTGTAGTTTAGTTTTCTGTCTTTTTGTTTTCTGTTGGTTGGAAACATTATCAGAACATGCTTCTTCATCCTCCTCGTGTCTTTCCCCTGACTCATCATTATCTTCCCGTTGATGGACAATCATGGTTCTCCCTCCGTTACCAGCATTGGGGTTTGGTCCTCGTTGATTAAGTGGGTCGAACAAACTTTTTAGGATTCTTTCTTGCTCTTGACGTAATCTCTCATTGTCTGTCCTCAAATTAGTCATTTCAACACGTAACTACTGAACAATTTCAAGTAGGGCCGTATTGGCCTGTTGATATTCTTCTCCCAGTTGTATCCACGTATCAGGGTTGGTCCCTACGTAAGCCGCTCCTGGCTAGTTCAGTGGTTTGAGACCCCTCTAAATTCTTCTCATTGGTCTTTATCTCTGTGTTCAACCATTCACATTCACTTAGTTTGTTTTATATTGTATTTATATATATCCCAGAAGCCTCAGTGTTGTGAACCAAGCTATGATACCACTTGTAACATACATTACATTTAATCTAATTACTCATATCTAATATATATATATATATATATATATGTATATATATATATATATATATATATATATATATATATATTATTATTATATATAAATATATATATATATTCTATATATATATTATATATATAATATAATATATATTATATATATATTATCTTATATCTATATCTATATCTATATCTCTACTCATATATATATATATTTAACAACATGATTTTACCATACTACAAATTATGGCATTCTGTGAAATTTAAGGTTGACAAGACATGGTTCATTGGTTTGTACATTGGTTTTTATGAAATATCTCGATTTAAGCAAACCATGAAATGCATAATACACATTTAAACATGGTGATTTAACGCTTTGGTGCCCGACACCAGAAGGATATGATATCCCGGGACACTTGGCATCTCCTACAATGCGTGATTGTGGCTTGGGGATACGATAGTCCTTGATAACAAGGGTTTGTTGAGGTAACCAAATCCCCTGCCATGTGCCACAAACAAGGTCATTTGGGTTTTCTCTGCCTCTGTTTCTTTGCTCTGCAACTAGGTAAGCTATTCTCTATAGTGATGAGGCTCTCTGTCTACTATAACCCTACTTACTGGTGAACTACAACAAGTGTTATCCCTCGGGTAACTACGCACAATTTTTCCCTGCAAGTTTCGTTATCGTTAATATCAATCATCCCTTTTTTTTAAGTTCACAAGTAAGAGTTTTGACCAAACTGTGTTGAACTGTCCAGGTGGTTCCTACTTATGCCCTCTCTTTATCCTCGGATGGAAGTGATTTCGGAAATGTTTGTCATAAGCCAGGTAAATATTGTGATACTAGCATAGTTTTGGGATCTATGTCTTCATCTGTGAGAAGAGAGTGGAGTCTAACCCCTGGTTCTTGGCTTATCGATGTAGGTGTGTTTTGTAGCTCCAAGGCTATCTGATAGGTAACCATTTGTTTAAGTTTTATTTACCAATCGTTACTGCTTCTTGGTGAGGTTCCTCCTAACATCATTTTGGTTTTTGTTGCAAGTACCTCCTCTTGCCAAATCTTCCTTCTTGGTGATTTGGCCTCGAGGGAAATGTACTCATGCTTCTTCTATCTCTGCTACCTTCCAGGTTGGTTTTAATACTGAACCCATGATGGATATATCATTTTGCAAGCCTTTTGATTGCCTCACTATTTCACATGAGATTGTTCCGCTGAGGCATTGCCTTGGCTTTCCTGGGTGGTAGTGTTCTTGTGGCTCTCATGCTCGGGGCCTGAATAGGTGACCCAATCTTTGTTTTTAATAGTGGCTTGGAATCCAACTGTGCTTGTAATTTATGAATCCCGCCTACTATAAGGATTAATGCATTATCTTTTTAACTATGATGTAAATAGAGGTTAGATACAGTTCCCTACAGGAACAACTTGATACATGGTTGTTCGACTAACCCAGTCAAGGGTTTGTTTGCTTGTTTAATTTAAGATTTCCTGCATAATAGATTTTTTCTAGGTACTTTCTTCAAAAGTTGAACCGTGTGTCAATGGCAGGGTTGAAAGCAATGCTTTCTTGGTTAATAGACAATATTGTGAATTTCGTTCAAACTTCTATGTTCATTATGTTTGACTATCTCAAATTGTATCTGTTCTCTGCATGGTCTGTGCATTGCTTATTTTAATTAGATTATGAATATGTGAAGGCTACAAAAACATGTTCCTATAGGACTTGTCTATATATAGCTAGTCCATTGACTTTACAATGATGTTTGGTTAATATTTACTGGAATTACTAGATTCGCTCTTGACCTTAAGGTGCAAGGTCCCTTGATTTCCGACATTGTTTTCATGTATGTAGTTTTCATTTTCCCTCATTCGATTGTTTGAGAGATTTCTGGGTTTTTAATTCATGCTTTTAATGCATTATTTGAATTATATTTTGTCTAGATTCCAATTATTGCACATACAAAATAGTAATGGTTCTTTGTTCAACTACATAGTTTAGTTCGTTCTAGTCTAAGACACATAATAGATGAGTATTTATTACCTAACACAAACACAATATTTATAATACTTCATCTGTTAATAGTCATCTAACAACACTAACAATACCATTTTATTATTATTAATCATTAAGAAATAAAAGTTTAGCTACTTAATTTCTCACTGCCTTGTAGCTTATAGTTCCTCTTCGGGAAGATCTCACAACCCAACTGTGAGTTTGGAAATTAAATCCAGACTCTCCCCCGAGCTCTTCCTCCTCCAAACAATATTTATGAGGTTTTTCACAGTCTAGTACCTTGAGGCGTCAAGACTAACTGTCAAGACTCAAGTCACATATATTTATGACTGTACTCAGATTTCCCACTGGTTTATTCCACCCAGCTCAAGGAATTTTTTATGGCAGTATTCTACTCCCTTGACCAATCTGATATTTTCCTCCCTCCATTCTCCAACCCCCTAGGCCTTCCTCGAATTTCTTTTGTGAGGATATAGGTGAGTAACCACCTTAACTATCTCATGAGGTTAACAACTGTTTCTCTTAGTTCTTGTCAAAAATAATTTAACTCTTAATATTTGTTACTTGTAAAATTGTTTTGGCCACCCAACCATAATTTCTTAATGTTCTTTATCGAGTATTTGATGAAAAATTCATAATAGAAAATAAAGTAATAAGTAAAAACAATAACACAAGTTAAATGCCCATGTAACATGGGGTGTTACAATATTCGTCATGGATTTCAAGTGACTAAGAAATTTATTTTGAAATTGTGTCACTTTTATTTTGTTAGTGATTATATAGTGTGTGGTTGATGGTTGTAATGCTCCCTCCCATCCCCTTAGATTTATCCCATCTAAGTGGGAGGTGTTAGTTTAATTCTAACCTAACCTTCATAGTTTCATCATGGGAATAGGTTACAAAAATTTCCTTCCTCCCCTAAGTTGGCAGAATCAACTTTAGACTACATTGTCACATCAGCTCATTAAGAGCTTCTAAGCGATATAAATTTTATCCCGATCTGACTCCTAGATCAAAATTTTTAGTTTTTTGAAGTTGACCTTCTTGAAACCCTTGCCACATTACCAAGTCATCTACCAGATGGTAACCATGCAGTAGTACCACTCCTCACAATGTCCAACGTGGTGCCCACCGCATCATACTGCCACCATGCCACTATGCCACACCCAACTGCTAAGAGTGTTCTTCTCCCAAACTTCCATAGTGCAACAAACATCCTTACATCAAATGACGAGGTCGATTCTCCATCCTACGATGCAATAATCATCCTTAAGTCAAATGATGGGGAGGATTCTCTATCACATGGTAGTTGTATTCTCTGCGACATCTATCAATTGTGTCATACCTACAAAGTGCATTGCAAAATATCTTTGGGATCTGCACTACATGGTGACGTGGCTTCAGGCCACAGCAACTTCCCTATCAACACAATGTAGCACCCCTTCAACAAGTGGCACCACTAACCACTTTCGTGTGTCACCTAGGTGCCATGTTAGCCTTGGATTCCATGGCATCAACTTTTGTAGATCTAATGATGTCAGGGTGATTTCATCTTGCCAAGTGTCACATTGTCAACGTGTCACATAAATATCTCTACCATGACAAGTTTATGCATCATTCATAAGCCTACATGGCATCCATGTAGCCTCACCTTCCTACATGGCATCCTACCAAATCATCCTAGTCGAAGGTCCCATAGGACCTTGACCCATCATGTAAATTTATGGGTTCACATTACATCATTTTATGGTTTGATAGAGACCTTCCACATTAATTAAACATCCCCATATGTTCCCTAGAAAATAATTTTTTGTTCCCTGAGACATACTTTTTCCTGTCCCCCGAGACATGCTTTTTCCTATTCCTCTAGATATACATTTTCCTTTTCTTCGGGACATACTCATGACAGTTTCCTGGGATACATATGTTCCTGTTTAGAGACGAGAATATTTCCAGCTGCACCATTCACCTCTTGCAATTAGTGACATCGTCCCAGTAAAAAACACAAGGATCTTAGGGCAACACAATGGAAATAATCCATAGTAAGTAATGTGGATTTTCCTATCTCACATTCCCATTAAATCTTCACCCCTTGCAATTTCCTTATTTGCCTTCATAATTTTATGAATCTCATCTAGTTCAAATGCAATCCTTTCAGCCTGTGACGCATGGCTTAGTAAGTTAAGGATTCGAGTGACTTACCCAAGCTTCGTTGGAGCCCAGTATCGATGAAAACATTGATCCTTGCATAAATGAGTCCCACATTTCCATTCTAACACTCAAACATCACTATGGACATAATCCAGTCCAATGAAACTTATAAACGGGCCCTTTACTAGGCACTAGACAAACCAAATAGTGGATAGCATTGTTATGCATATTAAGCACAATCAAAACATAACAAACCAATGATAAAACATGCAATGCAACATAAAAAAAACAATGGTCTTAATCAATACATAACCTTCACCATGCCTACTATGAAATCAACACATTGTAATTTAGCTATGTAATCAAAATAGTATCAACAACCGAGTGGTCTCTAAGCCCCTCAAGCCATGAGAATAGTCACATATACATTTCATTAAAGACAACTAGGAATAACACCCTTCATATATAGACAATGCTTATACAACCATTGTAATAACCCATAATAAAATCATTCAACATTCATAGTGCAATAGAAATACCACACATTTTGTCACAAACTTTTGCACATATGCTTTAAGACCTTCTCAAATAATATCTTTCTTGATCCTATGGTGGTCTTCAAGGACCCTGAATGTAATTCTACATGATAAGTGCATAATTCCAAAAGGACCTTATGTTTGATTTGAGAATTCTTACATAAGTATAAGCGATCTTGATATTAGTACAAATCATTTTTCGACATAATTTTTCTACTTCATCTAGGTCCTCATGTAGTTCTTGAATGATAATTCATATCTTCTTATATTTATTCCATTATATCCTTTATTCTTCCACTTAGCCATATTATGGAATGGAAATAATGCGTATTAAACCATTTGGGTCTTCCTTTTCCTTGAGAGTTCATCTACCACAACATATTTTGTTTTCCCTTTTAGTAGATAATTTCAAACTGAAAACTTAACATCTTTGTGACTCTTTTTTTTCTCTTCTAAATAGATTCTCTGCTACAAGAATTACTTCAGACTATCATGATCTGTTTTGACTTTGAAGTGTCTTCTTATTAATTATGGACACAATTTCTTAACTACATGTATTAGGGCCAACATTTCTTTTTCATAGACGTTTCTAAGTAAGTTATTTCCTTTAAATTTTCTACTTTGAAAGGAAAGGGGCCTTCCTTCTTCTTAGAACTACACGAGTTCCATACATGAGGCATCACAGTCCACAATTAAGGTTTTTGTGAAGTCAAGTGTCACCAAGATGAGAGTTGTACGCATAGGCTCTTTAAGTTCTTCAAAACTTTGGCTTATTCTTTAGACTAATAAAATGCTTCCTTCTTCAATAATTTTGTTAGAGGTGCTACCATTTGATCATAATTCCTGAAAATTTTACAGTAATATCTTGTCAATCCTAATAATCCTATGAGTCTCTTCAAGGTGTTAGGGATTTCCCATTCTCTCATAGCTTTGATTTTGATAGGATTCACCTTGACATCCTCATGTGATACAATATAATCCAAGTATTCCAGTTATGTAACCTCAAAGGCACACCTGGAAGGATTTTCATATAGTTGTCGCTCTTCCAATAGTTTTAAGCCCTTATCAACATATTGTGCAGGTGCTTCCCAAAATTTGTTGTAGATTAGTATGCCATCAAAATATAGCAAATTTTTATTTTAAGGGTTTGAAAATATAATTCATCAAGCTTTGAAATGTTAAAGGTGTGTTTGTAGGTACAAATGATATAACCAAAAACTAATAATGGCCTTCAAGTGTTCTAAATGTTGTTTTGGGAATTTCTGCTAGCCTCATTTTGATTGAAGATATCCATAATAGAGATCCAACTTAATAAATAAATTTTATCCATGTAATTCATGTAATATTTCATCAACGATAACCCCCCGAGGGGGGTGTAACTCAATTGGTAATGGCTATGAAAATCAAGTGTTATGTGTGAGGAGTTTTGGGGTTCAAATCAACTCGATTCACCTATGTCCATGGAATGGGCATACGTAAGCACCTAAAGGTTACAATAGTAGCATTTGGAATCAAGCCTATGTCACACGAGTACGAGAGAAACCAAGTTGTCGATTCTTCTAGATACCAAAAAAAAACATGAATGATAGGAATATGGAATGTATATTTGATTCTCATTTTGTTGAGTTGTCTGTAATCTAGAAACATACACCATGAGCCATCCTTTTTTATAACCATCACCACTGGTGAAGAGAAAGTGTTCTAGCTAGTTTGAATGATACCAGTCTAACATATCATGGACCATATGCCAAATCTCACTTGTTTGTGCATGAAGATACCTATAAAGCCTAACGTTAGGCGATTCACTTCAAGGTTACAAATTAATGTTATGGTTATGATCTTGGGTAGGTGGAAGACCCTTAGGCATCTCTCCAAATACTTTAGAACGATTATTGATAACTTTTTTGAGTCCACTGGAGGAGAGGATACAAATATTTGAACATCTAATGAACACAATTGTGAAATTACATGTTTTTGTCCCATTTTTAGCAGTTTTTTCATGTTATTACAACTTACCAATATATTGTGTTTCCCTTCGATACCTCTAAGATCAATTTCCTTTCCTTGTGAAAAAACAAATTATGGAAAGATCTTGAAAATCAATAACCATTATTCCCAATTACTCTAATCATTGGACCCCTCATATAACATTACGACCACCCATTTGGATTGTGGTCATGGAACTAACCAATAAATAATCCCCCATGTTGAACTTAATATTATGGCACTTCTCTGAACAATTTATGGTACCTCCATTTGCAATCATTACTTTAAATTTTGGTGATGATATACACAATATTTAAGAAGTTTTGGAAATTTGTAACTGATGAAGTTATGATTTCTTCCTGAAATAATCAATATTGTTAGCTTTATTTTTATATATCCCTTTATCTTCAGGTTTTTTGGAGCATCAATTCTAGCCAATCCATGATAAGATACTATTATAGTAGTCTCTTCTAGCTCTAGACCTTGTGAAGTTTCCACTTCTTGATCTTCTTCATCTTCATTGTTATGAAACTAGCTCAAGAAAGATAGAAAAGATAGATCAACGCCTTAGAATTCAGCCTCTTGGAGGGGGAAACCTCCTTTACATTACATAAATGAACAATTATTGGATGATACAAATGACAAAACCTCCTTTCTATATATAGGAGTCTAAGGAGTCATAATATAACCCAGCCGACCTAACAATAATAATATAAAGCCACAAGAATAACACTAGAGGGATTCTATGGGGCACAAGTAATAACAATATGGTGACAATAGGGGCACAACAATATTAATAAGGGGTACAACTACCATATTAGTGGGGTAATCACTAGTATTATAGGGACCCAACATGCCCTCTCCTTAAAAAAGTGTTGTCCTCAACACTTGAGTAGTTATGAATGCTTCTGTATAAAATTCTCATCCTCCCATGTGGAATATTCAGTGGATAAGTTCTTCCACTTGATAAGATACTC